>VWYO01008380.1:205577-225577 GCA_013400275.1 Rhadina sibilatrix
GGGCAGCGCGGGCGGCCGGGGCCGCCTCCGGCGGTGCGGGGTCGCAGCGGGGGCGGTGGGCGCTGAGCGGCTCCTGCGGGTCACAGAGGGACAGGTTGGGAGGAACCACGGCGGAGCGTCTGCTCCAGCCGCCCGGCTCCAGCGCGGTCATCCCAGAGCACGTGGCGCAGGGTTGCGTCCAGACGGTTCTTGAGTATCTCCAGTGAGGGCGGCTCCACACCCTCTCTGGACAGTCTGTTCCAGTGCTTGCTTACCCGCACGGTAAAGTTCTTCCTCGTATTCCGAGGCCACTCCCTGTGCATCAGTTTCTGCTCGTTGCCTCTTGTCCCATTGCTGGGCACCACTGAGAAGAGCCTGGATCCACCCTCTTGGCGCTCCTCCTTCAAATACTTACGGACAATGACGAGGTCCCCTCGCAGCCGTCTCTTTCCAGCGGCGGTGTGGGGTTTTCCAGGCTGACTAATATTTTTGGAAATGGAGGTTCTCTATGTTTCCCTGGAAAAGGGCTGAGGCAGCAAAGCCCTGCACGCAGTCTCCATAGCAGTTAATTCGCTGCCCTGCTGGAGTATTTGTGGAATGAGACACAAACGCTCACACTTGTGAGCATCTGGTCCACAGCAATGGCCTGCCCGCCTCGTGAAAGGAGCCGTGCGACACTAATGTTAAAACAAAGACAGAACGTGACACCGTAAGAAACCAAATTTTTGTAGAGTGCTGGAAACACTTGCCCAGCTGGTTTGCCAAAACCTCTGGGAAATCCAGTGATGAAGGGTTGGGAATTTTGATTTTTAAGCAAATTTGTACGATTTATTCATTGCTGTAGAGAGAAATTACAGGGCTTTTAAGCACGAGAAAACCCTAACCTAGAACTTAGTTGGCTTCTCCCTTGAGGGCTCTCATCCTATAGCCCATCTTAGCGGTGACTCAGGCAGAGACAAACAAAGCCAAACTGGCACCTGGGGAGGTGTTCATGGCCAGTGACCTCACCGTGGTATTCAGCTTGTTCTGTTGCCCGAGGCAACACATCTGGGAGAAGTGCTGAATGTGTAAGAAATTTAAATGCCTCTTTCTGCATTGATATTTTGAGCAGGGGTTTGGTTTGTTGTGGTGGGTTTTTTTTTTTTGTTTAAGCAAATTACGATTGTGTATTGCAGAGGACAGTGTGATTGGTTTTGTGCAAACTATTTCAATTTTCCTCTTCTTGCAGATTATTTTTACTGCTGCAAAGGAACTGCAATGGAGAGTACGGTATCAGTTATTTTCCTTGTATCATTTTCCATACTACTGTGTGAAAGTTATCACCGAGGAGTGGAGACAGCCACTGTTGTGCATACGTCGGAGAGAGCTTTTCCAGAAAAGACAGTGGGTGTTAATACTGACTTGGCAGGACTAATACAGAAGTTGCACCTTCAAGAACTTTTTAATCGTTATGGAGAAAACAACTCTTTGTCGATTGATGGATTTAGAAAACTGCTGCAGAACATAGGCATAGATAAGATGAAAAGGATTAAAATAAGCCACGATCACCATGATCACGATCATGATCACGATCATGATCACGACCACCATCATGACCATCACGACCATGATCATCACTCTCACCATAATCATGTTTCGTTCAGTAAAAGCTCCGAGAAGACTGCTTGTCCAAACCATGAATCCGATAGTGGCAAAGACCACAGGAGCAGCCACGCAAGGGAGCCTCACAGAGCCGAGAGCGTGGAACGGCAGCAGAACTTTGTGCGCAGCAAGAACACGGTTCATGAGATCACGGCGTCCGTCATCTCCGCCTCCGCGGGCGGCCACGCCGAGCTCCAGAACGCGCAGCCCGGAGAAGTCAAGGCGGTTGTCCGCCTGGGAGCCGCTGGATCTGGTGCTGCCAACGCCACGGGGGCCCGCAACGCCACCTGGCTCGGTGCCACAAAGGCAAACGAGTCTCGTGCTTCTCCAAAGGAGTTGGAGAGAGCGAGCTACCTCTATTCTAAACTGAAAAAACAAAACACTCAAGAGGTGAGGCCGGTTCTGTTGCATTCTCAGGAATCCAGATCCACCAGGAATGTTGCCGTGGCTTATTTTTGTAAGGTGCTTATTGTTTACCTGGGTGCAAGTTTTGTGGTGTAACAATACCCATAGCCATGTGAACAACTTTCCTTGAAACTTAACGTTGTGAGGGAATATGGTGTTATGTTCAAAAGCTCAGAAGAAAATTAAGTATAAATGATTTATGATTTTTAGGATTTATATATTTAACTGTTACTAAATGTTAAACTGTTTCTAAACCTGAAAAAGTCTACATTTCTAAACTTGTAGTTCTGCCTTAAATCAGTAACCTGTCTTGTTTTCCTATTAATGGAGTGAAAGTAAAAAAATCCAGTTAAGGTACTGTGATACTTATCAAAGCTGTCTCACATTGTGATAGTATAGAACCGTCCTACTCTAACACCTTCCCCTCCCCATCTCATAACTGTATGTAAAAAACAGCTCTAAAAAAGACTGTGGCAAAATTGTGTTTCTTTAAAATAGTATAAAATTAGCACCGATAAAGAATATAGTTGTGTTGTAGACATTTTTCTTAAACAGTCAGATCCTTTTCCATTAAAGGCTTTAAAAAGCAAGCAGGATCTTAATGTTTGCAGCCATGCCAGGTAATTCAGGGTGGGTGTTGTGTGGCATGTGATGGTGGGTGCTGAATTCACAAGTTGTTGTTGTTGTTGTGTTCTGCACTATTGAAGCAGAAGTACTGTTCTTTAAACCCACTGAGACTGTGTGTAGGTTGTACAGTGGGGAGCTATTTACTCCAGGGAGTGTATGTACAACTTGCCCTGTACAAGGCGTTCCACAGCAGTCACTGCTACAAAAAGATGTTTGACCTTGTTAATGCTTCCTTAGGTGGCCTTTAAAACTGACTGAAAAGTATTAGGCTTTTTCTGTTTGTACTGTAAAGCACCCGACCCATTTATGCTGAGAATAAGTAATACTTACATGTCATCTACCCAGACTCCCAAACCAGCTTTCTGGAGCAGGATTGGGGTGGAAGTACATTTTTTACTAAATGAGTTTGTTACCAGTTTTTGAGTTGTGTTGATATAGCGGCTTTCATGTGGTGCCACACTGCATTTCAATTAAGATGGGATGTGCAGTCCTATTAAGATGTTTTTGGTATTTTGGTTCTGGTTAATCTTTAACATGTCTTTTTCCACAGTGCTCCAATGCCTCCAAACTGATGCAGTCACATGGAATAGGCACTCAAGTATTGTTGACTGCTACAGAATTTAGTTATCTCTGTCCAGCTCTTATTAATCAGATTGATGGCAAATACTGCATAGTCCATGCTACTAGTGAAAAAGCTGAAACGCCTCCAAAAAGTTACTCTCTGCAAATAGGTAGGCTGGGTTTTTTTTTTTTTTGTAACATCAAAGCTTAATGGAAAAATTTTTATGTTGGTTGTAAATCCAGGAAACCTCTTTCATAGTTGTAAGAAGTGTCATTTTCTTTTGGCACTTCACCAAGATTATAGAGAGAAATCTTTTTGGCATACCGTTAGTTAACATCTGATTAATTGAATGTTCAGGTGTGTTTGATAACAGAAATGTTAAGCAAACAAAATCATGTATTGTTACTTATTGTTGTTACTGTTTTATTTTCTTTTGCCAGCTTGGATTGGTGGTTTTATATCCATCTCGGTCATCAGCTTTCTTTCCTTGCTTGGTGTTATATTGGTACCACTGATGAATCGAGTATTTTTCAAATTTCTTCTGAGTTTTCTTGTGGCATTGGCTGTGGGGACCTTGAGTGGAGATGCCTTCTTACACCTCCTTCCACATGTAAGTGTTAATTACTATTTCATTCATTATCTCAGAGAACTTGACAGCTGTATGTATTAGTGCCCTATGAGTTCATACTCGTTTGATGAGTCATTTTTCAACCCTGTTATGCAGGTTGTTTGATGGAAAGGTTTTCCATTTGGAACATCTGTATTATTCATTTCACAGTCTTTAAAAGTTCAAGAGCTTCATAGCATTATCCCACTCTCTATTTCTTGTTCTTAGTCCTGTGTGCTGCCACGTCCCTATATTGTTCTTTGAACACAAGAACTTTGCATAAATTTTCTAAATGGTTTAGTGTGGTGCTGCCCCTTTTTTTTTTTTTTTTTTTTTTCCCAGTTTAATGGTCTTTAGAGATAGTGAAAATTGCTCACTGAACACTTTAAATGTGAAATGAATAATCAACTATTTTTTTTTGTTACAAGCCATTTATGTTGATGGCTTACCCATTGTGATTTTATTTTTTTTTTTTTTTTAACCAGAATCCATAATTTCTGAAGTCCTGGGGAAAACAGTACTTGATGGATTTTGGAATTGCTGTTATGTAATAGGGACAATGAAATGGGAATATGATTGTTAAATTTCTGCTTTTCTTGAAGTTCTTAAGCAGACATTATCCCCTCACTCCGCTCCCAAAAGTAACTTGTTCCAGCTTTCAAATAAAATGGATAAAAGTGACTGCAGATTCTGTGGTTTACCAGTCCTGCCTGTAATCCACCAGGTGTTTTTTTTTTTTTACCTTTCAGTTAATTTTGCATTTGCTTTGTGAGGTTATGTAAATCAAAATACATGCGAATGAGATGTGCAAAAAGATTTTTTATTTCTGAACAAAGCAGTATCCAGTAAAGAGAGGAAAAATGTCAGGCTTTCTTTAAAGAAGGAAATTGCAGCCAACTTCCTTGTAGAATAAGTTGTTTGACATCTGTGAGTTTTCTTAGATGGGGAGCTAACTGGTGTGCAGGCTGTGACCACTGCTTAAAAGGTTGTTTCCTTGGTGGTGTCAGGAGTCTGTGTGGGGGCAGCTGTACACCTTGCATAAGCAGTATCCATGCAGCTTCAGTGTGTGGGCCAGTGCCAGGCCTGTTCTCAGTCCTTACAATGTTTCTTCCTATCAACAAATTTCCAGTCAATGGGTTCCTTTTTAATTCTTTGAGACTGTAAGCAGAATATTTGCCCTGCAAAGATTATCAAGTCTGGACTTCAAATATGAGGAAAATTATGTGAAGAATACTTTCTATGTTTCTTATGTTACAGTTCTTTTGAATATAATGATTTTAATGACTTTCCCCGATTTGTTCTCCCCTTAGTCTCATGGAAACCATCACCATCACCATGAAAAGCCTCTGCTTGATCAAAAAGGCTCTATGTACAAACATCTTGTTTTTCAAAGTACAGAGGAGAGTGCTTACCTGGATTCTACATGGAAAGGACTTACAGCACTTGGAGGCTTGTACTTCATGTTTCTAGTGGAGCATTTGATCACTTTAATAAAGCAATTTAAAGACAAGAAGAAAAAGGTAGGGAGACTGTTTGAAGCTCTATTGTATTGCATGCTCATTCTGAAAACACTTATTAAAAAAACCTTCTATGAACATCATATATCTTTCTATTTAATAGCAATGGCTGACTGGATTAATGTTAGAATTTCATTTTTATTAGGGACACATACACTTCTAAAGTATGTGATAACCTTTTTGTGTGATCCTTTTATTGAGGACTCTTTCCTATTTCCATAAGCAGACAATATAGTACAGGCTTTGACATTGCAGTGACTTGTTTAATAAGCAAATGTCTAGTTGCATCTTTAGTTTTAAGAGAGTGATTTAATAACTCACTTCATTACTGACTTCCTTCTGATATCTTGAGACATTTATAACTATCTGAACTGGTTTTATTATTATTTTAATTTCACTTCTGGATGCAATAAGTTTTCGTTTTTACAGTTATTGTACTGCTGTTGAGGGAGGGCACTTGTGCAGACTGGTAAAGGTTGGCAGTAAGTGCTTACATAAATAAGCATCCAAGTATGCTGTAGAAAATGACTTTTTGGAATAGCATTCCATGAGGAAACACAGTCTGTCAAGTCCTTTGGTGCTTTCCCTTCTCTCCCCCAAAAATGCAGCTCTCAGATTGTTATGCTGGTTTTTATGTGTAAGGTAAAGTACTGAATTTTGGCAGGTCTTTAGTGTTGGTAACTTGCCAATTACTGCTAGCAATTCTTTAAAGACCAGCGTAGCCAGGAATAAAGAATGATATCAAAGTTGACTCAGTAAGAAAGACTAAGCAGAAGTTGGTGATACAATAGAATCATAGAGTGGTTTGAGTTGGAAGGTATCTTAGAGGTCATCTGGTTCCAACCAATCCTGAGCCTTGCTTGAAGAAAGTTAGTAAACACTAATTACTTAGTTTAAAAATAGCTAATTGCTAGGCTACCTCAAAAACTGATAATCTCTGTTTAGTTTTCTCATTAAATTGGTCATTAAGGTAGTAGGCGCAGGGCAGATGCCGTGTAAACTCTTTGATCATGGGAGGTTGTATTGGTGTGGTTTATACTGAAGCCAAACTAACTGTGAGATCTTGCTATCTCTAGTTAAATTTGTTTGACAGGAAAGAACATGAAGAGTTTCAAGCAAAATAAGAATTTTGTCTCCTCCCTGCCACGAGGAATGGATTTCCTGTTAGACTAATTATGCCTCCTAGATATTGAGTCACTGATCATAAATTGTTGTGATACAACCTTTAGGGGGCAAGGAGGAAAGATTTTACTTGGTTTTCCTTCTGTACATTATTAAAAAACATTATATTGACATTATGATAGAAAAGAATTAGTGGAGTAAATTACTCACCATTTGATGTGTTTTGCTTCTCAGATGAAAACCTTCTGCTTATTTCTTGTGAAAAAATAGGGCATTTATGTGTGTGGGTTGGTTTGTTTGTTTGTGGTTGTTTGTTTTGTTTTGTTTTTTCTCCCCTCCTATGGAGTCTGAGGAACCTTTGTCATCTTACTTTAGTAAGTTTCTAATATTCCTTTTCTACACTCTTTATATGGCTTCCATGTTGTCCTCTTTCTGTGCAGGCTGCATGTTGTGAATATAATGTTGCTCATGTATATCCTGAAAAATAAGTAAAATATTCATAACTGCAGTATTTTCTTTTGGAATAAGAAAAAAAATGAAGATGATGGAGAAAGTAAGAAGTTTTCAGCAAATGAGGAAAAGTTGGATACAGATGATCGTAAGTCTCATTGCTATCATGCGGTTGTTACTTTGTGGCAGCACTGTTTAAAAATCACCTGATTGATGGCAGCTCGTAGATCTGCTTCTTACTGTGGGTTGGATCCCTGCCTATTTGAATTATTTTCAAAACAAAACCTGTCTGTCTGCTGATATGTAGAGCACTAGGTCTATTTACTGCTTCCTTTGAAAAGGATCAGTGGGTTAGAAGTAGTGAATTCACTTTTGGAACTTTAAGCCTTTTAATTCTGGGTTTAGCAGCAGAAGTTGCAGTCATTCTGTGAAAGCTGCAGTACAGCTGTACCTACTGACTTCTACACTTCTCTTTGATCTGTTAGATGTTACATGCATGACTCATTATTTAGATTTCTGGGTTTTCTTGGTTTGATTATGTATTTATAAGGGTAATATTACAAAATTCTAGACAATACTTGAAGTTCAACATTCATAGTGCAGTTGACCATGTATCCCCAAGATCATGCTTTAAGGCAAAACACACCAGACTAGTTACTTGTTAGCTCTTGTTGCTAAAAGAAATGTTCAGTTTTTCGGGGTAATTTTATAACTAATGAAATACTTGTCTGTAATGTAAAAAAGAAAAAGTATTTATTCATTTAACTGCACAGGAAGAGTTTATCAAGTTTCAGAAATTAGTTAGAAGAACCAACTGTGGTGTGTCAGCAATGTTTATATGAGGGTATTTCATGATCTGTATTGATGGCTTTGTTTTTTAGTGTTTATTTTCCAGATGTTAAACACAAGTGCCTGTGTTTATTTTGAAACACAGGAGTTTCCAAAATTATCTATAACATAATCTTCTTCTGTATCCTTTTTCTTCAGCCCTGAGATAACTAAATGGCACATGCTTTTCAGATACTTGATTTTTCTGAAGCAATTGAACTGTCTTCATGCTGTGAAACTCGGTCTTGGAGCCTTTTGCTGTTTTGTTTAAATTGCAGTGAGTCTTAGATGAAAAGATTTTTTGCCTTTTAGGGAGCATTTGTGGCCATAATGTAAGGGCTGCTTCAGCAGCAGGGGACAGAAACTAAAAGTTTTCCTTATTTTGAGGCATTAGGAATTATCTGTGAAATCTGAATAAGTTGTAGAAATGTTTCAAAAAAATCTTCTGGTTCAAGAAATTAGATTTTCAGTCTGAAATTACAAACTTCTTTACTGCTTCACATAGTCAAACAGTTTATTGTATCTTCACTTCTTAGGTGATTTTAAAAATGTGTAACATTGTATTCTGGGTTTTTGTAACAGGGCCTGAGGGCTATCTAGGGACAGACTCTCAAGATCCATCAACCTTCATTTCTCAGCAGCCAACTGTACAAGAGGAAGAAGAAGTGATGATAGCTCATTCTCATCAAGAGGAGGTTGACAATGAATATGTGTCCAGGGGCTGCAGAAACAAATGCCATTCTCATTTGCACGATACTCTGGGACAGACAGATCGTCTCAGTCACCATCACCATGACTACCATCACATTCTGCACCACCACCACCATCAGAACCATCATCCCCACAGTCACAGCCAGCGCTACTCGCGCGAAGAGCTGAAGGACGCAGGGATAGCAACTCTGGCATGGATGGTGATCATGGGAGATGGACTGCACAACTTCAGTGATGGACTGGCAATTGGTAAGTGCTCACTTGGATGCTAGAGCTTTCTTGCATGTGAGGGCAGTGAAGTCTTTTAGTTGTCTCTTACCTGTTGTAGCTAATTAGCACAGAATCTTTGAAGCCTAAACTTTTTTCTGAGAGCATCATCTTAACAAGTAAGAAAAATCTCCAGCTTAACAACCTGGAGGTTAGTGATATATGAAACAGAAATTATATGTTTGCAGACGTGTTTCTTTAGAAAATTTGTAAACTGGGCTTCATTTCCTGCTTTTAAAGAGTTAAAGCTAACATTTTTCAAAACTAAAGCTAAGCTTATAAAAATATGTAAGATTGAGTTTGTATTTCAGTGTCTGGAAGTGCTCAGCAGTTTTTTCTTTTGAGACAAGCTTGTATTTTTTGTCACATACAAAATAACTATGTGTTTTCTCATTTCAATCAGGCCACTGGTATCATTGGCTTCTTTACTTTTTTTTTTCTCTTTCATCTTCTCCTGTGATGCAGCAAGGTCAGATTCCATACTTGGCATATCTGCCTGCCTGTACTGGGCCCTGGTTACACATCAGTGTACTCCAGAGCACTGATGGGTAGGGAGATGAGGCCCTGGTTTCAATCTGTTTTATCCTGAAAATTTTGTTTTCTGAAACAGTGGGCATACTATACTCAAAACCTTGTTCCTAAAGTTGAGCATAATAGTCCATTTTTACAAAATTTGAACCGGTATAAACAGTTATTTTACTTGTAAACAAAGCATTTATCTTTTTGTTCCTGTTTAGTTCATGTCCCTGTTTTTCCCTTAATGTGTGTAGTTGCTCAGTCTTTTTTGATAATGCATCAGTGAAAATATTTCTTTATCACAAAAATAGTAGATTGAGTATTTTGTTTTGTACTTCGTCTGGGAGGTCAGGTTTGGGAACTCTCTCATGTTTTTCCTAGAAGGAGAGCTAGACTACAGGTATATTGAATTTAAAGGTTAAAGTAAGTTACAGAAAGTTAAGTCAAATCAATAATCTTCAGTACTTATGCTAATCTTTCCTGATCTTGACTATTGTATTTAGGACTAATCTTTACAGGTATTGGATTCATTTCCAGGCTGTTTAGCATACTGGAGGCAGCTCAGCAGTATCAGTCTTTCTGTAAATTTTATTGTAGGAAAAAATTTGTTCTTGTTTGAAGAGGAAACCCAATAATAACTATTTTTTCACAGCAGTATTTGCGGTTGTTCAGATTCAGTCAATTCAAAGTGTAATGTGAAAAGAGACTTTCTGATTTAATCTCATTTTTGATGAAAGTTGAAGCATGAAATGTAAATTTTTGAGCAGATCAGTAGTGAAATATGTGGTAGAAGGAAGATTTGCATACAGATGACACAGAATCAATTACCTCTTGGCATTAGGGAGATTTGGGAGGGAGCTATGACTTTATAGTTATGAAGGGAAAAGTATGAGAAAGGTTAATAAAGGCTTATTGAACAAGTGAGAGCAATAGCTTACAGAAGTCCTGCTGTGTAGCTTGTTCAGGGGAATGGAAATACGAGTTTCTTTCAGTTCTGTGTGTGCTTAAAAGTATTATGGGAAAACGTCAATTTGATTATATTGTGAAAATGCCAATGCTACTTGTGGAGTAGTTCATCTGTATTTTAAAGAAGATGTGAACGCTTCTGTAAAGATAGCTTTAGCCAGCATAACCCTTCATTTAAGTTCATTCACTTCATGTGATTTGTTATTCATAAGTTCCATCAGTTAATTTTTTCCTCAAATCTGTTGTGCTAATTATGTAGGAACAAGATTTTAAAGTGCTTATTTTTTATTAAGGCGTGGAACTGTTGCATCTGACTCATTTGTGCAGAAGGATCATCTGTGATTTGAACTTTTATGTGTAATTACAACTAAATAAGTAAAATGCAGAACACTATTTTTACACTAGTCTTGCATACAGATATTTTTTCTTTAGCTTTTGAGAGAAGTCATGTCTTAAAAGTATATTTTAAGATAAACCAGCATCTTGAGGGGAATAATGCCAGATATATTAATTTCATCTTCAGTTTGTTAACATTTCAGGACTTACTTTAGCAGTGAAAAAAATAAAAGGAGATATTCTTGATATTTAAGCTTGTACTTTGATTACTTATTACTTTTCCTCTTTGAACTTCTTAAGAATTAAGTTTGCCATGGTCTTGTCTAAAGCTCTAGTGCTCACCTCAGCTCATACTTTCTCCCTGCTTTCCCCGAAATTTCCTGTTGGTGCCATCCGTTTTATCCAGATCATTGGTGAAAATACTGTAGAAAATGGGTTGCAGTTTTTTGTCCTGGTGAGCTCTACTTCTCACCAGCCACCAGGCCCTGTTAGCCCAGCAGTCCAGTCAGTGTGCACGCCTGTATTTCCTCTTTGCCCAGATAAGACTGCTTTAGGAGATAGTGTCAGAAATCCTACTAAAGTTCTTTTATATTCACCATCTGTATGGTAAACTGTCTCAAGCTGGATGCAGCTTTTGGAGAGGAATTTTAAGAGGATATTCCACATGATCTTTTCAGGAACTGAGATGACACTGACTGCTCCTGGGTCCTGTTCTTTGCCTTTCTTAAAAATGGGAAAAATGCTGTCCTTTCCCCAGAGTTCCAGTGAGGCCTTCTGTAGCCATGGTTTTCCACACATGATGGACAGCAGCTTTTTAGTCACACCTAGTAACTCTGTCATTACCCTCAGGTGAGTCCCATCCTGGGATGCACCTGAGTATTTCCATTTTTTTCTGCATTTCTCTGAACTGTTGCTTCTGTGGTTTGCTTTCTCTTTCTTTCTGGAATGGAGCTAGGATCTGGCTTTGTTGACAAAGAGTGAGATGAAGGCTGTGCTGGTGCTTTGCCTCATTACTGCTTGTTTCCCTTCCTCATCTATCAACAGACCTGAATTTTTCATGAGTTCTGTTTCTCAGCTAACATTCTTGTAGAACTGTTTCTTGTTATCCTTGGAGTCTTGTTAGTTTTAGATCAAGCTGGGCTTTTGGTATTCCTCACTTTTGTTCCAATGCTTTTAGCTTCCTTGTTGCCAGTCTTTGTTCCTATTTCTTTGGATTCCTTTTTGAATCTTAATTTATTAGGACACACTGCTTAGCTGGGCACATCTTCTTCAAGTGTTCCTGCACAAACAGGCTTGTTTGTGCATCTCTGTGCTTTACAAACTGGCCACCCCTTCCCTTTTGACTGATTCCCAGGGTATTCTACACTGCAATTCCTTAAATAAGTTGAGGTCTGTTTTGTTAAAGCCTAGAGTCCTAATTTTGCTGCTTCTTCTTCCAGCCTCCTCCTGTGTACTGAACTCGGTTACCTCACGCTCACAAGATGTCATTTTTTGCTGTATTTGTCATCAGTTTTTCCTTGTTTCTGAGCAGCAGGTCAATTTACAATGCTAATCCTTGCTGGCTTTTGTGTCACCTGTAGTAGGAAACCATTACCAATACAATTAAGGAACATCCTGGTTTGTGTTCCCAGTACTGTTACCTCCACAGCTGAAGACTCTTTGTGTGAATGATGATGTCCTGTGTTCTTAGGTAGGCTTATCCACCACCTTTCTTTGGTTAGGTGATTTTTAACCTTATTTCTAGTGTTACTCTGGTTGACCAAGAGACTGAATAGACACATAGAACTGCAGTTCACATGAACTTTTATACTGGAGCTCTGTGTGGTGAAAGATTTTTTTTTTTGGCTGCCTTCCCCTTTATGGAGGCAGCCAAGAAAACCCCAAAGTAAATTTTATTCTATCCCTGTGGGCAGTTGGTATCTGTCCATGACAGGCCAGACAAGCTTTGGTGGTGTCTCTGCAGCATCATTCAGGCAGGCTCTGGGCAACCCATGGAATTCCCTGGGCAACAGATCAGCAGGTCTGTCTTTGTCTTGCATGGGAGAGAATCTCCTATCACTTAAAAAAAAAAAAAATCTTTCCTTTCTTTTTGTACCTCTAATCTGATGTACTGAACTGCTGGGCAAGGCAGGACTCACTCATCCTCTCACTGCTGCCGGGGTCATGACCATGCTCTTCAGATCAGTAGCTGCAGTGGGGACAGAAGGTTCTTCCTGTTGCCAGACTTCACAGTTTTCAAATGTTACTCAGAGTTCATGTTTCCTGTGCCAGTGCTACTTTGGTTTTGCCTTCCTCTTTAGTCTCATGGGCTTGGGCTTTTGTCTCTGTAGAACCTTTCTGAATACCCTCTCAATCCTTATTTGTTTCCACTCATCCAAAGGTGCCTGCTCAGCATGTCCTGCATCCTCTTGCCTGGGTGCCACAGCACACATCCCAGACATAATGTTGCTGCTGTTGTCATCACTTCAGCGAGGAGCATCAGTCATTTCTTGCACTTGAAGAACTGGATAGCCATGTCTCCTTCAAGAGTTAGGTCAGCATGTAGTTTCCCCAGTGATAAGAGGGGATTGTCTCCACTGGAGTCATTGCCATTGTAGTGCTTCCTCTGGGAGCAGTACTCCTGGGGTCCCTTGTGTGCCAGCCCCTGTGACATGGCTTTGTGCCTCTTTGACTGCTTGTTGGCAGCATCTTGTTTGCTGGCAGGCTCCTGGCAGCTGAAGAGGAAGCTGAATGTGGCTCTGCACCCTTGGAGGGGCTCTCCATGCAGCTGGGGACCTGACATGCTGTGTGTGAGCTGTGATGCAGCCCTGCAGTGTCCTTTGTCCTCCTGAGCTGCTGCCAAACACAAAAAATGGCAAGCAACAGGAGGAGCAGAGAACATGAGAAAGATGAGGACTGTTGGACTAGTTTAAGGGGCTTTTGTGGTTTTGGGGCTTTTTTTCTCTGCTTAAAAGCAAGCTGCTGTGGTATTTACTTAAAAGCAAGCTACTTAGAAGTCAATCTGTCACTTTTGATTTCATAGCCTCTCTTATTGTTGTCTTGCCTTTCCTATCCTAAGGTGTTTGACTCTCAGGGGCAGTTGAGCTGCTTTGTTCTCTTTGTATCTTTAAAAAACCAAGAATTTTTGAACAGTATTTCTGTTTATTGTCTTTTGGAAAGGGTTGTGTTGTTGGAATTAGTTCAGAAAAAAGATAGTGAAATATGGTTTACTTTGTTAGCAAGATTCTGAAGAAAAATTTTGCAACTGAAGAATCATAAACAGCTGTTCAGTTAAAGTTTAAATGCTTTCACAAAGAAAAAAATGAGTGAAATATATGTCCTAATATGACACAAGCATGTGCAACAATGCTTCTGCACTTGATGTCTGAATATGTAGTAATGTTTTGTTTGCTTTTTTTTTTTCTTGTCTCTTCATAGGAGCTGCCTTTACTGAAGGGTTATCTAGTGGTTTAAGCACTTCTGTGGCTGTATTTTGCCATGAATTACCTCATGAGCTAGGTAAGACCCCAGCATTTCCATATGCTGCATGTGTATGTACTTAGAGGTGCATGGAGGAGAATAAAATTTGATTAGAAAACTTCGTATCTTCAGGTTTTCTATTCAAGGATACTTCTGATTTACTTAAATTTACTTTAATTCAATTTCTTAATTGAATGAATAGTTTAAAAATCTACTTTGTTTTAAACAAAGATTTTTAAAACAAATTCAGCTACTTTGTTTAAAACTGTCTCTTGCAGTTCCAGCTCTTTCTGTCTACTTTAGCTGTGGTTTTTATTCTTGTATATAACATACGTTTTGAATGGCAGGAGAGTGCATGACAGAATTTGCTTTTCTCACATCTCTCCTTAATTTTATTCTTGTGCTTGTGCTGCTAAAAGGAAGGTCACGATTAGTCAAAGTACTTTCCGCATAACATTTGCTGCTTTTTCATTAAGTCTTGCAAAGAACTGCTGTAGCTCTAAATTAAACTTGAAACTCCTTAGAAATCTTTCTGGAAACAGTTTGTCTTTCAAGCTCAAGTGATTTAAATTTGTGTGCAATCCCATGAGAGATTATTGTCGTGTCTTGCAATATGAGTTCAGTATTTGGTCCTTTTGAAGGGCAGCTGGTAAGAATGGGACAGATGTGCTTACTTGAACTCAAGATGAAGCTGATCTTCCCAGTTGTCAAATCATTTTGGATGTGCAACTGGTGTTTATTTCTTAGCTGTCATGGTCACAGTCATGCTTGGTGTATAGAATGAAGAAAGAAGAGTTCACGTTCACTTTTTTTATGGTTTAGTTCCCCAGAGGGGAGAACATTCAGTTTCATTTAATGGAGCTTGTAAACCAGTATGTGTGAACATTAAACTCTCTCTGTATAAACAGTTTGATAGGTTTGTACAGTAATGTTATACAGAAATACCTTATTGTGGAGAAAACATGCATGATTTTGTGAGTTGGGAGGAATTGGGTCTTGTTCATACTAATCATGGAACTTGTATCAGTTACACATACTTAATGTTGTTAGTTCAGATACAAGAAGTAAATTTGTCTTATGAACCTGATAATTTTAGATTCAGCTGCTCTGTTGGTTTTAGAAATAAGAAACATCTTTTAAAATTTAAATCATACTTCTTTAATCAGAACAGAAAACTTGACGGGAAATACCTTCTTTACCAGAGAACGTGAAGTGGCCTAGAAAAATTGAAACAAATGGGACTAGTTGAAGTTAGCTGGGAATAAAATTGTATCATTGTTGCTAATGCTAAACAATGTTTTTAATATACCAGTTCATCTTAATTGCAATGGCTTGTAGGAAAAGCTGTTGTTACACATTACTCAAATGAGCTTTGAAAATCGCTTTTGTTTACTTGAACTGGAGATAACTTATAAAGAATCCATTTTATTTTCAAATAATAAGCCTATATTACTCTGGTTTAGAAAAAGAATGTTCTGAATTTCAGAAAATCTCTTTCTGGCTGGTGGTCTATCATTCCTTTAAGTAAAAATAAGACATTAAGGAACTTTTGCAGAAATGAGTAAAGAAATTATTTTAAATTTATTAAACAGATTAAAAGTTCAAAGAGCGGTTACAGGATAATAAATTGAATATGCAATTGAGTGGGAATATTTTATTTTAGGAACACTCGGACATATCAGGTACTGCAGCATTTTACACTGGTGGTTTAAATTTAAACTGCTTGAGAATATGAAGTTACTAGAGACCATCCAAAGGATGGCAATGAAGATGGTGAAGGGCCTTGAGGAGTGGCTGAGGTCACTTGGTCTGTTCAGCCTGGAGGAGACTGAAAGGAGACCTCATCACATTCTACAGCTTTCTCATGAGGGGAAGGCACTGGTCTCTTCTGTCCTGTGACAGGACCCAATGGAATGGCCTGAAGTTGTGTCAGGAAAGGTATAGGCTGGATATCAGGAAAAGGTTTATCACTCAGAGGCTGTTTGGGCACTGGACCAGGCTCTCCAGGGAAGTGGTCACAGCACCAAGGCTGAGCATTCAAGGAGTGTTTGGACAGTGCTCTCAGACATGTGGTGCGACTCTTGGGGCTGTCCTGTGCAAGGCCAGGCATTAAACTTGATGATCCTTGTGGGTCCTTTCCAAGTCAGAATGTTCTATGATTCAGCAAGAAGCTGCTTCTTTCAAAAATGCAAAGACTTTAAAGTTATAAACTTGAGGTATTTGCTGCTGTGTTGTTGTTCACGTGCACCTGTTAAGTTTCTGTCCCTCAGTGATTTCTGATTTTTATGAAAGAAAAAAAACTAGGCAAACAACAGCATAAAAGTAGCTTAATAATCCTGTAAGAGAACTGTAAGACAACACTTGCAGTACTTACCTGAGAATGAAAACTTTGTCTTGTTTTTTGTGGTTTTTTTTCCTGTTACAGGAGATTTTGCTGTCCTTCTAAAAGCTGGTATGACTGTCAAGCAAGCTGTGCTTTATAACGCTCTGTCGGCTATGCTGGCCTATCTTGGTATGGCAACTGGGATCCTTATTGGCCATTATGCAGACAACGTTTCAATGTGGATATTTGCACTTACTGCTGGCTTGTTCATGTATGTGGCTCTTGTGGATATGGTGAGTGCCTAGACCTATTTGAATTTTGTAAAACACAGCTGAAGAATTAATGATTTGAAGCAAGTGTTTCTTTTGAAGGTATTTAACACTTTCTTGTTTGTTTAGGTACCTGAAATGCTCCACAATGATGCCAGTGACCATGGATGTAGCCGCTGGGGATACTTCCTATTACAGAATGCTGGGATTCTCCTCGGTTTTGGGATAATGCTGCTTATCTCAGTATTTGAACATAAGATTGTATTCAGCATAAACTTGTAATCCTGGTTGCCAGGAAGACACCTTGGTGTTAAATTATAAGTGGTAGGGGGTTTTTTTTCTACGAATTTCCTTATTGGAAAGGTACATTTGATATAGACTAGATGTTTTTATTGGTGTGCTTTGTTGTTGTGTACTTCCTTCTTGCCTGATAGAAAGGAACACTGTAAAGTTTGAGATTTGTTGGGATTTTGTTTGTTTGTTTTTAATTGTGTTTTTTTTTACTTGGGATTTAGCATTGCTTATGGTACTGTGGAAAGTGGTACTTAGTAAAACATGGCCAAATCTATATTTTTTGTATTGTCTGTATTGTTTGGGGGGTTAGGTTGTTTTTTTACTGAATTTAGTCACTGTATGTAATTATATGTAATGTTTTTTACTTCAGTGGTTTTGTTGGTTTAAAGAGGTAAAACAACGGTGGTTTTTCTTTTAGCACAATTAAAACCAGTGGATACAAAGCACAGTGAGCAAAGTAAAACAAGAACAAGACATGTAATGGTTAGCATGTGTTTATTGGTAAAAACTCATGCATCCACCCAATTTATACGGAAAGGCAGATAAATCCATTCCATCCTTTGTGGTGGTGCTGGTTCTCTCAGTTGTGGATTCCTGTGTCTTATTCCAGTTGGTTTCTACTCCAAACAAATGAATGTAAAACCATGTTCTAAGTGTTTACATCAAATGTTTAACTTTTTGAGGTTTTTTTGATATGAATTGCTCTTCACTGATTTCTCAAATCAGCAACAAAAGTCCAGCTCTTAAATCGCCAGCTTTAAGATATGTGAATTCTATCAAAAAGACTTTCAAAGCAGTGCTGTATCCCACTTGCACTGCCTGAAGTGACAAAGGTGTATTAAAGCCTGTTTGATATCAAGGGGGGAGGAGTGCTACAGGCTGAGATACAGTCATTTCCTACAACAGCTTCCTGAAGTAAAGTGTTGATTTACTTTGGGAAAATGAGCTGAGTGGGAGAGCTGCCTAATTCTAGTTCAATGTGATTTCACACAAACTTAAGCTATATTTTTTTGCAAGAACTAAAGCTGAGAAATCCAAAATAACAAAATTTCATTGGTAGCATATCTAAAGAAGCAGTGTATTAAGGATAATAAGTGTATACTTAAGTATGTAGTTTAAGCCTGCAGCCTTAATGGGTTTAACCACCCTGAATGTCAGTGAAGAGAGAAGGTTGAAGAAACCAATAGCAAAATAAATTCTGCATTTGCAGGGAAAGTGAACATGTCAAAGTTGTTTAATGATGAATAAATAACAGAATTATGCTATCTTACTAGCTTTAAAAATCCCAGATTAAAACAATTAGAACCTACTTCTGATCCACTGCTTCAAGTCACCAGCTGAATAAAAATCTTGAACAAGAGAAATGTTTGATGATACCGTGTATGACAGCTTAAAACAGTTTGTTGGTCTGTGATAGAATGGAAGCCAGGAACCATTCTATCACCTCAGAAACAGATGTTTTCAATTAAGTGAGAGGTTTGAGGTTTGAGGTTTTTTTTTTTTTTAGGAGTAAGGAAATAGGTACCACAGGAGTTTTGCAGCCAGTGGACTATTAGCTTCTCCTCCTTCAGCCTTTCCTCAGGTTAGCAAGATTGATGTTTACTTTTCTGCTCACAGCGATGAAATCCTGTTCTGCACCTCCTTTGAAGCCAGGGGTTGAGAAAGGTGCACTTCCTTCAGTTCTCCTAATGCATCCCTGTGTCCTAGTGGGATTTTTAGAGCTTGGTGTTCACCTGTGGTGAGACTCCTTAAATGCAGTGCACTTCAGCTCATGGGGCTTCCACCTTCCACTCCTCAGTCCTGGCTGCTTCAGAAATTGGACATCTCTAGTCCTGGGGGATTTCATACTTGGATGAGCTCAGTTTGCTTTGATTTTTTCACTGCTGGTTTCTGTTAGCCTACAGCCATAGTAGCTGCCAGTTCAGCTGGACTTGTCTGGATATGACACAGGAAGTGGGCAGGTAGCCTACTGTTGCTCAAGAGATTTTAAAATCAATGACTAAATGATAGAGATAAATCTACAACTTTCAGTGGTTCCAGTGGGTTCTTGGGCTTTTGATGTACTCTACCAACATTAAAATATCCACATAACTAAACACATTGCTAATTTAAGAATAAGAAAAATTAATTGCCTTTGGAGCAAGGCAGAAATGTAGGCAGAAGTGTCTTTATCCTATACACAAGCATATTCCACCCATTCAGTGCTCTTCAATCGCTGTTAGAGAAATGTCCATGATAGGCAGCTGTCCAAACTGATAACTGAGAAGGCTACAGACTAAAACTTGCTGTAGTTTTGTATCAGCAGGATGACAAAAGGTTGGCTGTTCTTTTTGTTTAAGTTGGTTTGTTTGCTTTGTTGTTGTTTGTCGTTGTCATCCTTATAAGGTAGAACGTGCATCTGTTACAATGTATTCATGTTGGAAATACTCATGGTTTGGCAAACTGGTGGGGCAGAGCCTCGAAGTAGCTCTTTATTTTTATGCATATATTTTTCTGCAGCAATTTTTAATGTCCCTGGCTACTCTGGATAATAAATGCAAGTGTCTGCTTTGTGTATCCGTCTGTAGCTTAATAACGGTACAGACCCTGATTTTTATGCTGTTACAGCTGCCTTTAGTGCCTGTGCTAGATGCTGGTAAACAGAATAGGCAAACAGTGCTGGAGACAATTTCGTTTTGGGTTTTTTCTGTAACATATTCTTCTAATGGTTTTGGCCTGTATTTTTACAGAAAAGGTGGGCAGCAGGAGTCAGAGCAAAGGTGTGGAGGGTTCTCTTCTCCCCTGCCTGGCCTGTGGGGATCAGGTGCTGGTATGGTTTGTCTGCATCCTTTGTGCCTAAATGTGATGCCACGTGTGTTGTGGGAATGCAGCCCTTTTATGTTTGTATAAAACACAACCCAGGCTGGAACAGAATTCAAAGGCTGAAATGGAATTAACAGAGGCTCTCCTGCTGCCTGAATGGAGCCACCGGTACAATTAAAATCTCTGGAAAAACTGGGTCGTTCTGTTTTCCACAAGCAGGAAACAAAAAAGATATTTTAATGGAATTTGGGTTGAGGTTTTTTTCGTTCGTCTTTTTTTTTTTTTTTTTTTTTATTTTAAATTGCTTTTTTTGTATGTG
>VWYO01008380.1:225641-244714 GCA_013400275.1 Rhadina sibilatrix
CGGTACTTCACACGCTGGTACAAGCCAGGTACCGCCGGGGGCCGGGCCGGGCCGGGCCGGGCTGGGGCGGCGGCGGGGCCCTGACTCCTCTTTGTGCCCTTCTTGCAGACGTGAAGGGGCGGCCGTGCGAGGACTTCTGCGTGCTGCAGCACTCCAACAGGCGAGTGGCCGGCGGGAGTCGGGGTCCGCCTCTGCCCGCCGGGCGCTCGGGACGCCTCGGGCTGCGCTCGGCCAGGCGCCCGGAGAGAGCGGCAAGGGCTGCAGCAGGCGGGACGTGGACGGGGCTGGCCTGGGACACGGCACCGGGCGAGCCTGCCTGGTCCGGGAAGGTGGGAGGATGGAAGAGTGACAAATCGGCCTCCCCATCCTTAATTGCTGCTCCAATGAGAAACAGCGAGGCTCGGCCTCTTACCCCTGTGACTGTCCCCCCACACCTCCCTCATTGCTCAGCAGGGTCTGGCGCTGCCCTCGCTCCCTTGCACCCTCTCCTGCTGAAAGGGCCCCGCACACCGTCCCTAGGGGTGTTTAAGGAAAGACTGGACGTGGCGCACACTGCCGTGCTCTACTTGACACGGTGGTGTTCGATCGTAGGCTGGACTCGATCTCAGAGGTCTTTTCTAACCTAATTGATTCTGGGATCATCAGTAGCAGAAGAGCAACGTTCCAAAAGGCCCTTCCGTAATGAGATTGTGAAGGAGTCTGTTTAACTTGATTTAGAACTTCTTCCGTTTGAACAAACGTTCAGTTTTTTCTAGATAAAACTTAATTGCTTTTCCTTGTACATGTGCACATTAATGGATGGTGAAGGCAAGATAAGAAACTGTCTTGCTTCTGCTTGGATGTAGCTGGATATCCAGTTATTTGGAGTATATCAACCATTACCTGATGTGGAATCTCCTTCCATACCTTACCTCCCCTGCTGCAGCCTGTTAGGGCATCGGGAATATTTCTGGAGTGTTTAGTCCCAGAGGGAAGAACAGAACCTACCTACTGTCCACACAAAACCTGGCAGGGCCAATGGCTCATGGGTTGAGGGAAGGTGAGGCAGCATTTGTGTTCCTGGTGAGTTGCCTGCTCTAGGAATTTGGAGTAAAATGCATGCTTGGCACAGGGCAGAACCATCACCTGGCTGCAGCCTTTGGAGTTGGAGCCTCTCTGTGGCTGTTTTCTGCAGTTCTTCCTCAGTTCTTTCAAAAGGGAAACCAGAGTACCTCCAAATAGCAGGTGTGACAGGAACAGCAAGGAAGGACACCCTTCCATTTGTACTGAATACTAAATATAAGGTTACTAATCTCAGGTGTCTGATATAAACAATAGTTTAAATACTATTGATTTGTTCAGTTGTCTGTGAACACTGTTCTGCTGCTTTGAATTCTGAAATATCAGGATCCTTGGATTCCACAGCAGCGTAGCAAGATGTTCTGTAAAGTATTTTACCATTATTGTGTATGGGGTGGTGGCTCAGTTTGCTGTTTCTAGGCAGTGTAGAGTTGTCTCTTAATTTTTTTGTTTTGCAAGGTCTCAGCTCCATCCAGTGACAGCTCGAAGTTAATTTGTCGTCTTCCCCTTAGAAGGAGGCTGGGGTGAAGGGAGATAGCTTTGCTGCTAGGACATGCTGGATGCATTCACCAGGATCCAGCTCCCTCTTGTGGGAGCTGCGCAGCCAGAACTCCCCAGGAGGAGTGCGGGGAGATGGACACAGCATCCACAGGGAGAGATCTGGTTCTGTGCCCTGGTTTTCTCTGCAGTCACTCTTCTGTTGATTCTGTTGCTTGCTGTAGGTTTTATACTCTCAAACAGAATAGTTTCCACTCTTCATTTACTGGCAAGATCATGCTTGTCCATTAGGCATGGTTCTAGGCCAGGCAGGCCTAGTCTCTTCAGCTGGGCTTTTCTCTAACTGTCCAGTGTCATGGTAAGAAATAACCCTCCTTTAGAAAAAAATGAAATACAAGCAGCAAGCAGGAAGCAGGTTAACTAAGGCCCAAATCACCGAAAGATTTATCAGCTGTAACTGTTCTCCACAAAGGGCCTTTAGCTGCTTTGTGTTACATTTTGTGACAAAAGTACACTGTGCTTTACTTGTCTTAATATGAGTACCTACTTCAGCTACTGGCCTTAATGAACCAACCATGCTCTTTGGGTACAACAGATAGAGCAGCACTGGCTTATTTAAAAGCAGTGGTTGTTTCAGTAGGAAGTGTAGGGCTTTTGACAGTCCAGTCTGGTATCTCAAAAGCATTTTCAATGGGGGTGGCTTTAGGTCAGAATGCCATTTTCATTCAGTTTGGTACAGCAGGTGTCAAGATAGGAAGAGAAAGTTGTGGGACCCACTTAGAGCACAAAGGTGTGGCTTCTTACAACTATAGTGGAATAACTGTATTTTTTTTTTTTTTTTTTGCAGAATCTGTGTCATCACCTTGGCAGAAGCCCACCCTCTTCTTCAAAGTGGGAAAACAATTAAAAACATTAATTACCAAATCAGTGCAAACTGTAGCAGACTTCAAAATAAGGTCTCTGGGAAGTCAAAAAGGGTATGGCATTTTGATTTCCTTACTTTTCAGTTTAATCTCTCAACTGCCTGAGATCTTTCTGTCCTTTCTTGGATAGAAACCCAGCAGGTTACTTTTGTATTTCATTTAAAACCAGGCCCTCTGCACTTGAAGAATTTAGACTTCCTCAAGAGGTGCCTGTCTGCCTGTCCCAGCCAGGATCTTGCAATGCTCCTACAGCACTGGTGGTTTCCAGTGGTGCTCAAACCCACTCACTTCCAGTAATTTTTGTGGTAGTGTACAGAGGGACATACATGTCTCTAAAATAATAAAAATTTATTTCCAAGAAGATATAAAGGATTTGGGGACTACTGTTTTTTTTCAAGTAGATCTAGATAGTAGATGGGCCAGTTCAGTGTGGTGGATTTTTTGAAGGTGCAGTTTAACTTGCTTACACCAAAATCAGTCTCCTCTCTCCTCTGACTTCAATCTCATCAAAATACAAGTTTGCTAGTCTGCAAGAAACTTAATTATGACTTAAGCTTGTAACAAGTCTCTTTTTGATTTGTGGACATAACTAAGTTGGCATCTTCCCTTCTGCAGGGAAGCACAACTGTGGAACTTGGAATGACCCGTAAATACCACACATCCCTCCTTTTAGACATTGCTGATGGTAGTACTTTTAGAGGCTGTGTAATTAAAACTACAGACATGTTTATTTATTTTCCAAATGCAGGGAGCTCAGTTTTTAACAGAACTTGCCCCTCTGTGCAGGATATCTTCATCAGATGGAGAGGAATACACCATTTACAGGTAGGGTTTTTCCCATTTTTTTGTTACCTTGACATACCACACACATCTACAGAATCTGAACACTTTTTGCAGTTGCATACGAGGGCGGCTGATTGAAGTGAATGAGAACATCCTTAGTAATCCTGCTCTTCTGCAAGAAAAGGTGAGACACATTCTTGTTCTTTATTTTTCAGCTTTTATTTCACTGCTAACTTCAGTCTTGCTTTTTAGCCATCAACTGAGGGGTACATCGCAGTGGTTCTGCCCAAATTTGAAGAAAGCAAGAGTATAACTCAGGGACTTCTGACACAGAAGGAGTACGAGGAAGTTTTGTTGAAACGCCGCGGTTCTGCTTCATAAAATCAATTCTACACTTCCTGTCTGTGTTTGACACTAAATAAGTGATTTTTATTGTACACTGTGAGTTTTATAGTCTTGAAAAGGCCCAGTGCCAGTTTTTAAAAGTGGAACTAAACTCCTTGATTCATAAAAGAATAAATCAGTTCAAACAGTTTGTATATTAAAGTTTCTGTAAAAACTTGATGTAAATTTTTTCTTTTTCTCTGTATTCTAGCACTACAGGGTTTTAAATAAGCTCAGAATGACATGTTGGAGATTATTTATGTTCCACAATCAGCTTTGCTTCTGGTTATGCAAGCATAGTACATATAGAAAAATCATAGCATTTAGCTGTCATGTAATTTAGCTAAACTAATACAATATGGAATTTGACACAGGTGAATGGAAAATAAAAATACAACAAAAGCCTATGTACAAAGAGCAGATAAACTTGAAAATACGTATTTCACACCAAGTTATACTTTCTTAGTATCCTGAAGTCAAATAATGCCCTTTGTACAGAATTTTGTAATAATCGGTATCTATTTTCTTCAATTTTAAATGGCATAATGTCAACTCTGCATAATACTTCAGTGGTTCTACAGGTAACTCAAATTCTGCTCAGTAAGTTTTACTAAAAAAGAAAGCAACAACTGCCATCTACAAATAGGGTAAAAGAAAAAGGGTTGGAGTCAAGACTATTAATCACATAGAAATACACTTTTTGTAGAGATGAATCATGTCAAGATTAAAATTCAGGGGTGCAGCTATGGAAAAAGAGGGTTTTTTTCCCTAGGACTACTTCATTGCAGGTATAACTTGTAACTAAGGTAACATTTCAGTGCTTCAGGCCACAGCCTTTCAGACTATATTCCTGATTCTGCTTTATCAAATACATAGACTGAAATAGGCCAGAGATGAGTTTACAGACTTCAACAGTAGTGTTACATATAGTGTATGCAGCACAGGGGTCTTTACATAAAATGTCTATTAGCAGCATCTTTGGGTTGACACATCCATTAAGACATTCATAAGCATTAATTACAAAATCGATATCAATAGTGAGCATAGGAAAGGCATTCACATTATAAAAATACAGAGCATTTAGACTAGCTGGTTTAATGGCTAAGTAACGGGACATCTATTAGATGTGACAAAGGTCAACAGTTTTATATCAAATTAACCTGGCTTGACTTTCCACAAAAGAAAGCAGTATTGAAATTTCAGCAAGTGTTATTCTCAAGTGGGAGTTTCTGCATTTCTCAGTGCTATGATTACTTGCTCTCTAAAAACGTCATGTTTGTTACATGATTTTCTAAAGACTTGATGCCAAATGTGTCCACTCTTCTTTCGGGAGTACGCGCATTTGTACCAGTTCGTATTCTGTCTTCTTTCCATGGTGGAGCAGGCTTAAGACAACCATTTCCCATTTTATTCTGCATATGTATATAACAAAGATTTATTAAAAACATACAAACAACACAGCCAAGCAGACCCCAAGAAACTTCAATAGTACAGACTAAGCAAGTACTCACCTTTCTCAGTAATTTGCAGCAAAGTGGAAGAAGTTGACATAACAGAGTCATCACATTCCTTGTTTTCAGAATGCATGCATCAACCTAAACAAGACAATTAATAGTAGAGTAATATCACTCAATGCTTGTGTTAGGCAGTTGTTTTTGGTATGATATGTTTATCTGCTTTGAGGAGGGTTAAGTAATACTTGTCCTTTTGAAATATCTCCTAATCAAACGAGTTTGCCTACATTTTTAAAATTTTCTCTGTATAACAGATGTAAAACAAGAGCATCCCTTCTGTTAAGCATGACTTGAGCTATGATGCAGACATCCCAAGAGAATGAACTACTAATAATATTATATTAAACAGTAACAGAAGTCTCTTGGAAAGGAGCTCTTATGATCTAAGTATGAATCATCACAATTCTTCATGGTTTCCCTTTTGTTCTATATCTTGATCTGCGCATTTAGAAAGCCATGCATCATCTAAGCTTTAGTTGGATGTTACACTAAAAGTTATCTTAAATCTTAGCACTCAGCACAGGTCACAAATCTGAGCCCTCGAACATTAATTTGAGAACCTATTATTGCTATGTACTGATACATCCACACTGCATAAACAGACTGGAGTTCCCATTGATATAGAGAGTGTAAAACCATGCAGTAGCCCCAAGGTGCTCAGTTTGGTTGTGAGTGGCTTGCATGCTTTAGCCAGTTTCACACCCTGCTGTAAAACTGAAACACCTTTTCCACAGCCAGTTGGAAACAAACATCCAGGTGCATGAAGTTCACACTGATCACTGCTGGCTCAGGGATACTGATCCCCTCTGATCTTTGCAGATCAACTTCTTGTGTTAACAGTGATGAGACTTTCATGGCAGCTGTCTATGTAGTTATTTATAGCAAATATGAATATCAGAAAAAAAAATCTGCGCAGTCCAGGATAGATGCTACCTACTGAGAAGCAAATGTGTTTCTGTAGTGGAGTTGGGGGTTTGGAATTTGCTGCATTTATATTAATCATCAATAACAATAATAACAGTAATTATGACAGTGACAGAAATACACATTACCTTCATTAAAATTTTGATCCCTGAAGTCCATACTGAGGTACATTTAATTACAGTTCCTGTTTATCTGAATGGAGTTCTACTGATTTACAGTACTACTGCATCCTAGTTCCATATTTTGACTGGAGCATAAATCACTAAATTATTTCAAAACAAGTTAGGTGTTACTTTGAGAAATATATGTAATTTTTACCTTACCTTTGTAAATGTAGCACTTTTACCCTGAGCAGAAGCTTTAGCAGTTATCTGGAGCTGCTTGCACATAGAGATGAGTTTTTCAGCCTCCAACAGAAGCAAAGGCTTGTCATCATGTACCTGGTACGTGGTCCAGGGAGACAAAATAACTCTGTGTTAAAGACTCCAACATTAAGTAAAGGACAACAGTATCACTGATGTCGTAAGATACATCACCTGATCAGAAAGAGCATGAAGGGCTGAAGCAAGCTTTGTGCCCTCTGTGGCAAAAATCTGAGAGGAGAAAGCATGTAACAAAATGAATCACAACAGAAGGTAAGTAAGGCTTTTCTTTCCCCTCCTGTTTTAATAGTGTGCTTTTAAGTAAAAAGGTAGCAGGAAATACTTGTAATAATTGCATACATCTATAATTCACAAGTCAGCAGTTTGCAGTGACTTCTGCAATAACAACCTACACTACAAACTGCCATCCTCACAGTAAGCACAGTTTAAAGGTTTTCCCTTTACACATAACAAACCCCCCCCACTTCCCATTATTTTTTGCTCTGTGGCAGCTCACAAATGTTTTGTGGGTAGATGACACCTGCCCTGTTTTATTGTCCTTTCAAAGGTAACCAGTATCCTGTTACACACAGGCACGCATCCTGGAAATGGCATCCCACATCCCTTCATTTGGGCCCTTGCCTTCTGTTTGCGTTGTTCAAGTTTTTACATCTTCTTTCTTTCTCATGAAGATCCTGCTGCTCAGGCTAGGATTTAGCATCTGTTAACACTAGCAGGGACTGAGCTGAGTGACACAACAAATACTACAAATGTGCTGAAGCCCACTGTATTTGCCATAATGCCAGTTTGCTATCCCTCCTCCTAGCTGGAATCTATCAGTGTAATGATCCTGTCTGAAGCTACTACTGGAACACTGGGAAGTTCACTTTCAGAATATGTACCAGGGTTAGGCTGCACAAAATCTACAGCTGCCAGTCCATTCATGGCACACTGTACTTATGTGTAAGGAATCAGACACTGAAGTCCCTGTTTGGCTTCACTCAGTGTCTATGTCCTATTCTGTTAAAAATACATTACCTCTGCCTGATGAAATAAATCTTGAGTAGTTTTCAGAAGTCCTTCTCCTCTGTGGGAAATAACAAAAGCAGAAGATATGCCATTTATAGACTACAAATTATTTCGGTTGCTGCTTAAAAAAATTACAGTCTCACCACTGAACATTTTATAGTTCACACCAGTGAACTGTAAATATCAGTCTTTTAGAAGATACTAGAAACAACAATAACTACCTACAAGAACTGCATTAAAAATACTACAGAAACACCTCAGTAGCTACAGTACTGTTGGGGAATTAACAATGACTCAGTTCTCATAAGCTAAACAAGAAAGACTAGAAATCTATGTCTTCAGCATACCAAGTATAATTGGACTAGTAGGTAACAAAAAAAGTCTCAACTCTGGTAAAAAATCCACAAGCAAACCTAAATTCTTCAAGTAACAAATCTGAAATTGCACAGGCAAGTTTCAGATAAACGCTTTTCAGTACAGCAAAGATCAGTAACTCTCAGCTACAGTTATAGCTCACCTACAGGTATATACTTGTAATTCCCTTAATTTTCAAAGTATTTATGGACATACTTCTTAAAATGTTTTCCATTTTAAAATGGAAAACAAGACACATTTAAATAGATGCCCTCCCACAATACAGCTGTTTAGCCCTTTAAAAATAAAAGGGGGGGGTTAAAATCAGGAGGTTTTTAAACAGCTTAGAAATTTACAAAAATTTATAAAGCCTATGAACAGAATCAAGTTCCTTTCTAAATGGGTCCCAGTTATTATGCTCTGAAAATGAAATTTGTTCTTACAAACACTGTTAATGCTCTTTTCTCCACCAAAATTTGCCACATGCAGTGTAATTACCTGGTAAATAAATACATGGAGTAGGCCATACTTGACATGCCTTGCCCGTGCTGCACAATCTCATTCTCCTGATCCTCCCATTTCTCTGTCTCAGAATCTACATCAGATGTTAGCAGATGCAATTCTAATCCAAGTTTTGCAATTTTTGCCTGTTCCTGTAAAAGGTAACCATATTTATGGCACTTAAAAACATATTCCTCAGACAAGATAAAAATATGAAAGGAGTTTTTTACTAAAATGATGGCATCTTACCTCAGTATCTAGTTTGACTGGCTTTAATGCTTTCAGATTTGCATTATGCTTCTGTTTCAAACAAAAAATAATATTTTTAAATAAAAGGAATTGGTAATCATTTTACTAGCAAATCTTAAAGAGGTAGCTCTATATTCAGAGAAAGATTTTGCAGAAGAGTTCCAGAGGTTCAAACAAACTTCTCAGGAGGAACTGAGAACCTGTTCTGATCTGTCTGTTCCCAAATGGCAGGTGCAGATGCCCTGAAATTGCAAGGGAAAGACCTCTTCCACAGTTGTCAGGCTCCCCTTCCTAATGTAGTACAGTATCTTCCCTTTACCCTGTAAATTCTTAATAATACCCAGGACTAAACAGTCTTAAGCAAGTACTCCTGCACTGATTTTTCTATTATTGATGGTACTGATATAACAAGGATGCTGATTTGGCTAATAGCAAGCTGATGCAGGCTACAACCCATAAGAATGCTGGTGTCAGGAGGCAGCCCATTATTCTCTGTCACTCTGGGGAAGCAGCTGTAAACAAATACTGACACTGTGAGCTTTTAATGAGTTTCCTTATTTTATTTAAGTCATAAACTATCCAAAATATCAGTCTGGCTGCAAGCCAAATATTACCTCACATTAAACAGTAATTAGTGGTACCGATGTGAGTGGACTACCTGGTAAGGCAGTGCTTGCCAACTGCATGACACACTTAGGCAGTAATTTATCATTTATTTCATAATTATTTGCTGTTCTTGGCTTCAATTTCTTGTGCTGGTGCTGCCACTGTGCAAAAACAGCAAAACCACCAGAAGTGGAAGGCACAGTCCACATTTAGAAAGCATTGGAGTGCAGAGGAATAGTACAAAGCTGGTGTCATAACTTGGAGAAGTGTGAGGCACAGGAAGAAGCTGGATAATCTCAGTGCCTAACTGAGAGCCTTGTCTGAGGTTCTCAAAAACTCTGACAAAAACCTGCTGCTATTCATTAGTGGGAGTACTTGGGCAAATTAGGCTCAGTAATGCCTGCAGGGGAAAAATAACCAAGAAAAAACACTGCTCACTGTGAACAGCATCAGAAATGAGATTAAGGTGCCATCTCCATTTCTCACTTCAAGAATCTGAGCAAAAGTACTCATACTTAAGTTTGTAGTGCAATTTGGTGCTCAGCTTAGCTTTCTGCCATTTCTCTTTTCCCATCCAAAAATGTTTAAATATTCTGAATCTTATGAATGTCTTATGAATCTTATGAATGTTCTGAATGCAGATTAGACACTGCAATTCTGCCTATGTATTAGAAATGCTAATCTCATATTGAAACATTTAGCACAAAGGACTGATACTCCCAATTGTGATTTGATTATACTGCATATTAGAAATGCAATTTCGGAAATACTGTTTTTAAGGCAGTGTCTTAAAAGAAGAAATTAAGACAAAACCAAACTAGATTTGTTTGTAAGCACAAACGTTGGTCTAGAAGGTATGGAAAATATTTAACCTGCAGAATGAAGAGTATTCAAGAAAAACAGCACTGGTTACAACAAATAAGTTTTTCCATTCACAAATAACTGAAGAAAGCTCAGAAAGTTTTTGCAATTTTCTCCACTCTAGTATTCATTTGCATTATTTGAATAGTACTATTGTTAAAAGTCAGATGTCAGATCAGTAGATACATTACTCTGCTTTTAAAACATGATTAGACACTTAAAACTATAGAGAAAAATATGCATGAAGTACAGACATGAATCATCACTGCTGCTCTGGTCCTCATCTAAAGGCATGGTCTAGGGTGCCACTCTTTACTAGCAAACAGCAATTAAACAGATGTAACAAAATATGTGATCTAATTAGATTGGCAGGAACATTGTGGCCTCTGTGCAGGGACAGTGTGGGCGTCTGCCAGGCACAGCAGATCTGTGGTGGCAATAGTGGGAAGAGAGGCTCTGCTGAGAGGAGCAGCACCAGGAAGAGAGGCAGCTCCAAAGCTCAGAGTGTCAGCTAGGCAAAGAAATTACTCTGTGAAGAAACTCTGGTGTCCTGAGGATGCAATCTGAATTTTCTGTCTACTTTCAAACTATGCATTTGTAACTCCTCAAAATGAAGGCAGCAACCTTTCTAACAATAACAAAGCAAAACTGTTTAAATGCTGACCACAACATTTTTATTGAAGTATTTTTAAAAACATGTGAACCCATAAGTGGGACTCTGACTGCAAACATTTAATCTCTTAATTATGAAGCTATGTGTCTTAGTCAGACTGGTCAGGGACAGAAACCCTATCCAAAGTTTCAATATTTCGTTCCATAACTACGAAATTTACCCATGCACATGCAGCCTAACGTATTCTATTTAAATCTGTAGACTGGATTTATAAAACTTCTTTAAAAATACTGAATTTATAAAGCTTTTCTCTTTTCATTAAGGGTCAGAAGTTGTATTGTGTTTGAAGCCGTAGAACTGCCCAACAGAAGACATGAAGACAGAGGACCATTTCAAACCCAAATTCCTCAACAGTACAGGTTAAGGAAAGAAAGCAAGGAGAGAAAGAAACAAGCTAGTTTGATGTATCTTTTGAGACCATTCTTTCCCTTTTTCCTTGGAAAAGATTCAGTTCATAGCAATTGGATCAAATGACTGATTACATGACACTTACAAGGCTTAGGAGGCTTCCTACCACACAGACACTCTCAGAAACAGTGCAATATCCATTATAATCAACTAAGGGTGTTAAATACCTCACACCTAAAAGCTGGGTATTTGGTGTAACTTTTTTCTCTACATTAAACATACTTAAGATCAAAGAAGGAAACAAGAACCCGTTATTTAAAGAGGCTACAACAGGCCCGAACATGAACCCTTGTTCCAAATAGGTTAACTCAGACTACAATGTTAAATCTTGGTAGCATGATTTTTTTTTCTTTTAGTTTTCACTATATTGCAGCATATTCCTATTGTTTTAAGAGCAACAATGCACTTTTTTATTATATAGCATGACAGTAGAGTACGTGGTAAAAAATAATAAACAGGAATTAAAGTTCATGCACAATCAGAGTGATTAAAGCACATTACATAACTAGTTACATTGGTCTTCAGTCTGTTTATTATTCATTTAATAAATTGACAAACGTTGGTATTTTACTGTCAGCCATCCAGTCAGGATGCATGTTACCAGTTACCAAGATATTGTTATGTCCCCATCAAGTTGTGACAGGGAAAGAAGTCAAACAGAGAACAGCAGATACAAAGTAAACACAACAGACCCAAAAGCAACTTACCCCTGGTCTGGGCAGTGATAGGTAGACACGCTTCTCTCCTATGAAGAACACACAGGTTTATACCAAAATTTGTATGCAGATTTTAATCAGTGGGATCAAATGCCTTACTTCATCCTTCCTTAAACTGCAGTACTATAAAAGCAAATTACTTACCTGTAATTCCTCCTCTCTGAGTACTGAAGAAGATCCTCTGTCTCATGCTTTCAGAGACAGGCCAAGAGCTCTGTATTGCTCAGATTTTAGCAACTGGCAATTAAGAAAGCCCTGAACATTTCCCTTATAATATTTCTAGTCCCCTGCATATTTCACATTTTCATTTTATATTTTAAGTAAAGCAACTCTCTCCAATGACTCACTAGCTACAACCACTTATTTTGTCACAAAATACAGAACACAAAATTGTAGCTCCATGTATGACTTTTCTTGGCATGGGTTGAATGGTCTGAAATTTGGAGCAGACAACACCACTAGTGAGAAATACCTAGGCAGGTTTTCCTAAGTAGCACAAATAAAACTCTCATGCTGTACTGTACTATACATATCCTATGAGTGCTGTATTTTATAAAGAAGGAAGTTCTACAGCATTTTACACACTTACTGAATTGTTTCTTGTATTGCCAAGAACCCATAATATTCTAAGTCTGAGTAAAACAAATTAAGAATGAAAAAATCCTTTTTGGGTGTTAACTGAAAGTTGATAAGAAGACTTTATTTTCAAGAAGAAACAGTGCCTGGGCTAACAGCCTAAGATTAGAGTTTCAATTACCAGAAGACATAACAGTTTATTATCCTGAATAGATTCAGGAGAGGAAAGTCTGGTAAACCAAATTTAAATAGGAAAAACCTTAAGAGCTATAAGTGCTACAAACCTTATAAGCTAAAAACTGTAAGAAATTGGTACTACCAAAAACTCCAGAAACAATCAAAAAAACCCCACCCCACCAAGTAAAACTCAAGGGCTACTACAATGGATGTCAGTACAGGTTTACACAGAGAGGATGCGTTGCAACAAAAGACAAACAACAAACCCCTCTACAATTGCTAATTCCTCTTCATGTATCAGCCTCCTAGAGAAATTCCACTCTGAGTCCTCAGAAGAGAGTTCTTTTGTGCATTGAGGATTTTTTGAAAGCATGCCCTTTATCTCCTGACACAACAGGAAGATCATAATCTCTGTGTCTAGGCAACTGGCTTCTAAAATTTAAGGAAACCAACACATGTGTCAGCCCTCTTGAAAAATACGAAAAATGGAACCTTCGTTTCTAAGATCACCTTTTCCTTCCCCTGCATAGTTTTGCAAGAGATGAATGAGCTAACAGGGCACAAACGGCACCTTTTTTTTTTTTTTTTCCCAGAATGCAGAGTTATTTGGGAATTAATTGCCCAAACATGTATCCAAGCAAGATTTCTCCCTAAAGACTGACAGAAATTATGAAAAGTCATTAACAACATCCTATATATCAAAACATCAGCTAAAGGACAAGTAAGAAAGCATCTAAGACATACCAAGAACAAAAGTGAACTTCCAATTTTAAATGCTGCAGCATAAAAGATCTCCTTGGAGCTATGTAAAAACTTTTTGTGCCTTGTTAGGAAGTTCAAACACAAAAAGCTTTGACATGAGAAATGGAATAAGAATGCTCACTGCAATGACACAGTACTTGCACACACAAGGCAGGCATTCAGAATTATGGAAACCAAATGGAAAGTGGGGACAAACAAGAAAATAAAAATTGCCTTTGCTCTTCTAGTAATTCCCATTATTTGGCTTAGCAAGGTTTAGTTGCTCACCATATTCAAAAAGAAGAAAGATCTAACTATTTACTTCTTGGAACATTTTAAAAATCCCTAAAGACCACAAAATATTCACACAAAAAACGCACTTCACTGGACACACAGATACCAGACTTTTCAAAAGAGCAGATCAACTCAGGTCAGAGATAATCCTACTTAATCAGAAAATACTTAATCCCATCAGTGTAATCACAGAACTTTTATTTTATTCCATCAACAGAATATACATCTATAACTTTGTAGGTATTTAATTTCCTTAATTTGTGTGTCAGATCTTTACTCATATCAAGGGGCTTTTTTCACAGATGATGGTCTTCCTTTTCTTTCACCTAAAATTAATTTTTATTGTTTAATTCTCTTTGTTTTCCAAATTTCTGCTTTCTACTAGTTCCAATCCTGCTCTTCCCTCCATAATAGCCCTATTTCAACTTTTAATTCCCACTTTTGATGTCACTTCTTCTCTGAGAGTATGGCAGCATGCCTGCTTCACTCTTCTTTCTAGAATTTGAGCTTCCTAATTCTGAAATTCTGATCTATATCACCCATTCACACCCTACAGCCCTTCAAAAACTTCATGGTCATTTAACTCCTCTAAAATGAAGTGGGCAAAACATAAGAGGAGGGCAAAAAAAATATGTAATCTTCAGAAACCATTCTCTCACTTCTGACCCAAGTTACAAGGAAGCAAGAGAATTATTTATTTACATTCTTCTCTGCCATATTCAACCCAAAACATTAGAAAAAAGGGACTGGCTGACATCCAGCAGCTTGGATTGTTGAAAGGTGCTTTTGTAAAGTGGTTCATCTCAAAGTGCCAAGAGCCTCAGAGTTAAGCATCATTGGAAATAAATCAAACAATCCCTCTGTGGGCAGAATCAAACTTCCCATGCCTGGCAGGAGCCACCCTCTCAAGGATCCTTTCACCCTCCCCATTCCAGCCTGGACATACCAACAACGTGGATAATGGGCCTCCTCACCTCTGGATTAGAAAGTGGTTTAGGATTGAGCAAAAGAAGGACAACTCTACCTTGCTGTACAGTTCTGCACAGCACAGGAATATTTCCAAAATACAGATGAGGGTTACTGGGCTGTGGTGTGCTCATCAATCACCCCCACCTCACAGTACCTGTGAATCCTGCTCCCCTAGAGAAGCCCATTTTAATTTGGGCATGTTCTGGTATAATTTCACTAAAATCGAGTAAAGTATTGCTTCATTTTCAAGCTAAATCCAACTCCTCCCATGTGCATTTGGAACCTCAGCATGAGAAACACCTCATTTCATGTTATGAAAAAAAAAAAACAAAAATAAACAACCCACTGGATAAGATTTTATGCAATTGCTCATAAAAATAAAGAAATGAGTATAAACAATGTGAATCTAGTGTAATCAGAAAAAATGCTTCTTTTATTTGATGTGTCCAGCACATTTAGTCACAATTCAATTTTTGCATCTCAAGCTGTATTCTGAACTCTCTAACAAAGCCAAACATTTAATTTGGTAGTACAAAAATACAAGTTTTTAAACTGAGGAGAAAAAAAAATATACCTCTTACTGTAATTCTATCTCTTGTTACATACAGTCACAATTTTACTAGGAATAAAGCACTTGATACATTTTAGTCTGTAAAATAAAGACACTTCTACCAACCTCAACATTAAGACAAGTATCATGAATTACAAGAAGAATAAAGTCTTATCAAATATTGTGAAACTCCATTGTGTTTGGAGGCAAAAGTTTTGTGAATGCCACTCCTAGAATCTCTGAGCAAGTAAATATGTTAGTTTCACCTATTTACTGGATCACCAGTTGTGTTTTCTTGGAGAAGGAAAATGTTGGAAGTGGCAAAGCAACTTCAGGGTATTTTCTGGTAGAAAAAAGGTGGGGGTATTTGAGTAAGATTTTTCCCCTCCCTTTTTTCTTTTTTTTTTTAATGACAAGAGTCACTCAAGTCCAACAAGAAAACAAGCAAACAAAACCAGATGAACCCACAATACAGAGGAAAACATTTTAGAAGACAGGGGGATATAGGAGACCAAATTATTTCCAAGGACATAATTGGTTGCTACTATGAAACAATCCAGATTCAGATGAAAGTCTCTTCTTACTAGGCTGGGCCATGTGACTAGGAAAATGGAGATTTCCTAACAGCGTTTTGGCAATACAAGATCTAATGCACCCAAGGCCACAGAGAGAGCACAAGCTATGGTTAGTATCTTACCAGTGGTGGTATCTGAACACTTTATGCTGAAAGAAAGACTGAGGAAATGAGAGACACTAACAGGAACACACTTGTGTGGTTATGCCAAACAAGAGAAGTCTTCACTGCATCATTCATAATGGCCTCCCCCCTGCTCAGTAACACCTACCCATTCTCCTTTCCATCCTTCAAGCAAGGACACTGGGTTGCCCTTGAGAAATGACGCTTTAAAGTAGAAAATAACTCTTATGGAAAACATGTTATCTGCTATCAGCAGCCCCAAGAGAAATTTATTAACTACAGAAGAGGCTGGGCATCTGACGCCAAGAACAATTTGTTTGGGGAGCCAAGGATAAGCTTTGCTGTGGCTGCACGATTCTCATCCTATTATTTTTAAATACAGTACTATCTATATATGTATGTATGCACACAGAGATAGGTATAAGTATATAAAAAGGTTATCATTCAAACTTGCTAGACCATTGTATGAATATGAAAAAAAAATCAGATACTACATGATCAGCCCTAAAGATTCTGAATTTATTCTAATACATTAACAATAGCATAAAACCACAATTTAAGTTTCATTTTATAAAATATTCTCTTTAAGTAAAGAGAGTGTGACCCTGGCTCCCAAAACAAACAAAAAATCTGCTGAAAGTTAAAAGGCCCATGAACAGGCTCTCTGATTGCTGCACATATTTATGTGGTATTCCAGACCAAGGAGGAAGAACAGCTGGGATAACAATCATGTTTTTCTCAAAAGTCTCAAACTGCCAATAACCTGCAGTACACACCATTTTTGTAAACCCACTCAGAATTTCAACCTATGTTTTCTTTTCACAAGTCTTGAGGCTCAGGCCCACACTCATTCACCAACCAGTGGCAACAATTTAAGATATTCTACCCCGTGATTGCTACTGTGCTCAAAATGCTGGCAGTAAAGAACTGCTTACACACACACAAAAAAAAAAAAAAAAAAAAAAAAAAAAAAACAAAAAAAAAAATAACAAAAAAAAACAAACCAGAAACTTAAACTACAAAATGAAGTCTGAAAATGAAAAGAGGTCTCAATAGCAAGACAAAATATTGTATCATCGATAAAGTGTCATCTAACCCGAATAAGGATTTACTTTTTCTCTATTTTGGATACAAAAAATTAAGTGCCCGTATTTACCTAAATCTAAGCTTTTGAACCTGAGAAATTTTCTTAAAAATACAAGACATTCAGTATTATGATATATTACATTCTATCTGTATGCAATTATACCTTAAAGACTGAAACAAATACGTAGCTCTAAGAAGTACGACAGGCTACACTAAAGACATAATCTGAAAGAAAATTATGTGGTATAAAAATGAAAACCAAAATGCTTTCCATTTTAAAGGTAAATTACCCTACGCTAAAAGTAGATACAGATTTTTTTTTCCTTAAGAGTGCAAGCTTTTCTTCTACATGTTGTACAAATACCAATAAACTTACCAACCAGAGAAAATATCCCAAGATTGTGCAGAGTCGTCAGAAATTCCATCCAGGAGAAAGGACAGCAGTTTAAAAATCAAATAACTACATTCACTACATTATAAAGTGAATACAAGGCAAGCTGACAGTATAGAATATATATGTATATATATATTTTCCACAAATACAGGACATTATTTAAACATGTCATGATTCAAGTTGTATCTTGACTGTCATGAATTGATGATATGTCCTAGATAAAACAAAGGATGAGTGAAAGTCCTTGTATTTGGACACTGCTGGCAAAGAGCTGTGTCTAGTACTATTGTGTCCTTTGATTTTGGTAGAACTAATTCCAGTGCAGAAAATTAAATATAGCTAATCTTACATAAATCAGGCTTTTAATAATTGGCTGCTTTTATTTGAAAAAACCTGTAGGCAGCCTGACTTGATATCTGTACAAAACAAATATTTGTGTATTACTACCTAGATCCTGTGGGATGCAGAACTGTTTACTGCACTCCACTCTTAAGTAAACAGAATTTCCTAAATCACACTTAAAGTTCTTAGATTTGAAGTTGCATTTTTCTATTTCTACACAGCATTCTTACCTCTTCTTCCTTCAAACACATCGTTGATTTCTCTTAACAACAAAGACATGTCACTCAGTTGAGACTCCCAGGCCTCGCAGAACACCTCAAGATTTTCTTTTGCAATCTTGCTAGATGGATGTAATGCCAGGGTTTCTGCAGCAGAAATTATCTGGACAAAGAACAAAGCATTTGCTACTGCAAGTCCTAGTACACAGTGTTCCACTTGAATTCACAAATGTCTCCACAGGCAAAACACAAAATTAAACCGCTACTACTACATCTCTGTAGTGTATTCATCTGACATTTGCAGGCTTCATGATCATTCTTGTGCATTCTTTTAGCTACCACCCAGCATTAGATCAAAATTCCTTCTCAGAAATGAATGCTTTGAACAGGTAAACATTAGGTCTCCTAAAAATTCACACAAGTAATTTTTGATTTATGTGTAGTAGAAGAGGCCAGTTAAAAGCTGAACATACCTGTGGGCCAGTGACCTGAAAGGTATCTTCTGCATGTATGCAAGTAATCTCAAGGGGCTCGGTTCCAGAAACATGCCTCAATAAGCGACACATCTGAATTATTTGAAAAGAAAAAAAAGAAAATAATTGCAAAAAATGTGCATTTATTAGTACTGAGAAAAGGTGCACATACAAAAATATACACAAACACAAAGTTTTTGATTATCCTTTCAAATATTTACTGGGGACTGCACAGCTGGGTGCTTCTCAGGGAGAATTAAAAATAAAAATGGGGCTAAATCCTGACTTGAAAGATATGGAAAACTACTGAGAGAAAGGAAAGTCTTAATAACTAAATTAAAGTGAAACAAAAACAATTTCACATATTTATGACTAAATAAAACTGAAAGTAAACACACACATATAGAACCTGGAAAAACTGTAGCATAAATAACTTTAGCAGAACAAGCTTATTCAGCAATTAGCAACCATGTGGAAAATTTAGGCTTTCATCATCCAGGGAACTGAATTATCTTTGAGCAGATCAATGTCAAATTAATTTAGGGAAGTAATACTGTTGTTTTTTGTGTGTGTGGTTTTTTTTTTTGTTTGTTTGTTTTTTTGTTTTTGTTTGTTTTTTGTTTGTTTGGGTTTTTTTAAGATTAAGAGTGAACCTTAGGTCAAGAAGTTTTTTTTTTTTTTTTTTTTTTTTTTGGTTGTTTTATAGTTGTTT
>VWYO01008380.1:244723-272974 GCA_013400275.1 Rhadina sibilatrix
TTTTTTTGGGAAGATTAAGAGTGAACTTCTTAGGTCAAGAAGGAGCATGGAAGTTTTCAGATCAAAAGCAATTTGTAAGACAGAGACACCATGTATGAAACTTATTGCACTGTCCGTCATCAGACATGCTGTAAGCTCTCACATGCAAGCACTATTTAACCTCGTGGTTATGCCTGAAAAAAAAAATGAGTGTCTAACTGGAACACTAAATAGCCACAGATTAAGGGTACATTAGAGCTGAAATTAAAAAATCAAAGCATTGTTCTTCCAATCCTGGAAGTTCAAGGGTGTTGTTTCTGCATGTTCACAGTTCTGGGAGGTGCGAGGAATCCTGGATATCATAATTTTTTAGAAATGAGTATTAGATACCATGCAAGTACAGCTGCTGGCATCAGTGTATTTCAGATCAAAGTGATCTATATTTGTAAGTCTCCTGCTGTCATAGCTACCTCTGCTTGTCTGTGAGAGAGACTGCAACAAGGTACCCGTGGCTGACATCTTCTCCACACACTGCTTTTTCACAAAGGAGGAAGTTTTGCAGTTGCCCTCTTGACTAATCTCCAAAAAAATCAAACTCACTGTGTTCAGAAACTTAACTGTGTTGCTCCAGCATTCTTGTATACCTGGATTCAGCTATTGCTGGATGCCTGCTGCTTGAAAGAATGGGGTTATCATTTCCTCTTGGATCTAGAAACTTACTTTTTAATTAATATTTTAGGCCAAATGTCTACATACAGATTGAGTCTAGATCCATGAGGAGATTTGGGCACAAAGGTAAATCCCTTCTACAACACTTGCATGCCTCAGTGACATCTCTGGCGTAGATCCTGACAAGAACAGTACAAAATCCAACAGCATACTAGGAAAATAAAACAAAGTTACAAAAACACAGACCAAAGCCTTCCTAAAGGACAGGTTGATGCAAATTCAGCCACTCATTTTCAAAGTGTCCTATACAATGAAAGCAGCTGTGAACTTACCTCAACAAGCTGTTCTTTCTGCTCTGACAGCTTGCAAGTATATTCTGCTACAGCTTCAAGATTTCCTTCTACTCCTGTGATTTTTAATGCTTTGAGAACCATATGATCTGTATGGTATTTCAGAAGATCTGCTGCCAGAGATGTTGCTGCACTGTGGAGCTTGAGTAGCATTAAAAGAAGAAGAGATAAACCATGGAATAAAAAAAAACAAAAAACAAAAAATCTATCCAGTACCAAGTCAAACAAGTGTAAGAGACATTAATTTTTTTAAGAAGCAAAAAATTTACTGCCATGAAAGCTCATATACAGCTTGTTTATTATCTGGAGTTTTTATTTCTTCAATTACTATTCAAAGAACAAAGATAAAATCCACCACAAAACAAAGCGCCAAAAAACTCCCCCCACAAACAAGAAAAACCAACTCCACAAGCAAATATGGAGAGAAACAAAAGACCAGCTGGGTAAAATGAGGCCATGAAGTTATCACACCCCTGCATTCTGATTATGTTACAGCTGGGGAAAAACCAGGTGCACAAAACTGTGGGTCACCAAGTTCAGCATAAGCAAAGCACAATGGCCATTCCACTTCTCTTTAAGAACACACATTGAAGCCACACAAAACTGAATTTATAATATGTTAGAAATTAGAATTATCAGTGATGCAAAGAAAAGTTTGAATATATTCAGCTTGTGACACAGCCTTAGGGAAATATAAAGCACATTTTTTACAAGGAAATGCATCTTGAAGAAGTCTCAAACAATCTCCCCACACTCCCAACAAGCAAGAAGAAGCTTCTCATTTAAACACATCCCTAAATCCAGACACACACTCAGAAACTGTGCTGTGAAGGACTCTGGTTGACAACAGCTATCAGTGACAGCTGCTGCTAGTTCTATTAACTAATCACTCGGTTACCTGTGCCCTGGAATCAGTCCCATCCTATGAACATTGGTAAAACCAAAATAGCAACCTATAGACAGCAGAGTACACTCACAGGACTATTTTAAGTCTTGTAATACTGCACTTACTTTGCTAGACTACACTGAGTACAGAACAAACTTGGTGTTTAAGATAAAGTATTTTTCTTGCTCTTATGAATGCAATGAGCTTGGAACTCACTCCATAGAGAAGAGTGTTTACTGGAATGGTATGTTGAAATTTTTAATTCACTGGACTCCATTTTTTACCCCTTTCTTCTGGCACTACTTCCTGTGCATCCAGAATTAAGTTCTTCTGGATTTGTTTTTTAATTTCACAAAATACAAGACAACTGATTTATTGCCTCAAAAGCTGATGCAATTGTTTTTTAGAGCAGGAAAAACCAGCTATGACAACCTGTTATAAAGTATTTATATAACATTGCTCACATGGCATTAAAAATTAGCACAAATCACTAATCCCAGAAATGAAGTCAGCTCTGAAGAAAGGATATCTGAAAGGCTTGTAATGGTGGAGCAGGAACTGGCAAATCTCATTTATATGTAGACTACATAGAGATCACCTTTTCATTAGAGATTCTTTTCATCCTGATCCAAAATAGAAATATACTTCTACTTAATGCTGTCTCTGATCATTAGCAGTAAAATCATCTCAAGAAAGGAATGAGTATAACTTCTGTTTCTTCCATAAAAAGACAGAGATGGGTGAGAACTACTTTAACAAGGCTATCTTTTGTTCTCAGCCACTCAGGCTATCAAAAACATTTTAATTAGAGTCACAATTTTGAATTTAATCAGTAGAAATCCTGGTGGCTGACTGATACACTGCAGCACCCCAAGTCATACTGACAGGACAGCCTTCAGCCATGTACAGAAGCATGGCCACTCTGGGATCAATTCAATCACTACACAGAGAACAACAAAAACAACATAATTCTCTGAACTTCCTTCTAAGAGCATGAATCCTTTCCTTCACACAACATATTCCAGCCACCTGTGGCTTTATGATCTATGCAATTAAATAGTCACATCCTAATTTGACTGGGAACTCTTCCACCTCATTCAGCACCTGGGAGCAATGTTACTCAAAAAGGATAATCTCACAGGTAAAGCACTGTGAGGTGCTCACATTCCAAAGTGAATGCCACTTTGGAAAAGATCTCCTACCCATTTCCTCCATAATGGTGACCAAATTAGAAACCAGCACATAATCAAAGTGCAAAAATTATGTATCCTCAGCTTTCTGGAGCCCAACACTCTGCCTGACAGCAGAAGGGCAACTGAACTGAAACAGATTGAAAGCACTGTTCTAATCTTCAGGACAGCTGCAGGAACTATAGTCCAGAAGACAAAATTTTGCCTATGGTGAAAAAGAGGAGCATGATTTTTTCAGCAGTTGAGATTTTCCAGTTATAGCAGCTGACAGCTCAGCCTAAGCAAGTTCACCACACTTCTCTACCATCTTTGCACTGCTCTGTGTTGAAACTCTCACTGTTCCTAATCTTCATTTCTCCATCTGTTTAAAAGAACAGCAATTTGAAGCAGTTGAAAAGATAGCTGAATGATGTGCAAATATTTAGGAAGCTGCCAGAAATCAGATTCTGTATTTGCTTCAATTCTGTGGAACAGACAAGGCAGCAATGCTACCCTTAATAGGAAAAGTGAACACACTGAGCAGGAAGTGCAGTCCATCCCATGTACCAAATGAGGCAGCTACTCCATGTGTGTATGCAAGCTGACATCAGCACACTTGCACTTAGGAAAAGAATAACAATTTACCACAGACAAACACACAGCTGCCAACTGCTGAGAAAAAAAAAGCCTGGACTATAAGCATTGTCACAACATATTTCTGCTAAGGAAATCAATAGGACAGGTTAAATACAAATAAACTGCAAATGTAATTTATTAATTTAGGCACACACCAGAAGAAAATGTATTTACAAACAGTAATGTATGCATTCCCAAGGGAAGTTTGCCTTTACATTTAAAATAATGATTACATACATAGTACTTACTTCCAAACACTTCTTTTTTGTTGGTTAGCAATGCAGCCAACAGATTTCTACTCAGTAAGGATAAAGATGATAAAGCTAGCTCCATGATGTAATTGTGATTAAGTTACTCTTGTATATAAACAAACAGAAGTCTTCTTGGGTACAAGATCCCATTTTACAACTTCACATATAAAAAGTAAGAAATTCAAGCTTTTATTTACCATATCTTGCTTAAGCTGCACTTACCTCTCTTTTAAGATCATTCATGCACTGGCACATTTTTAAAATGGCTACTTCCAAGTCTTCCATGAGATCCTTTGTCTTTTGGTTTTGCTAACCAAAGAAAGAAACCAACAAGACATTACACAAAAAAATCCAGCAAACCCCACCTTCATATCATATGTCATTAGATCAAGAAGCTTTAGAAGACAGCCTGTTCTTTCTAGATGAAATACTTTCACTTGTGCAGCCTGTGTATATTCTACTTGAAAAATTCTTTTATAGAATTTTTTATAGAAAAAATTCTTTTATTTATCACCAAATTCAATCTCAAACCAATAGAAATGCAATCTGATTGACTGCTTGCGTTCAACAGGAATTTATTTCTAAATCTCATTGAGCTTTTTTCAGGAAAAAGGTTTCCTTGACATCTGCCAGAAATCTTCTACCTGATCATCCTAAAGTAAAACAAGCATTTAAGGCATTTTTTTTTTAATATAAACATTCTTTTAAGATAAAGTGGTACCTAAAATTTTATACCAAAAGTTGTATATTGAATTATAAAATGGTTCTTCAGAACATTCACTTTGCAATGAAGCCAGTGAGGTGAAACCAAAAATCCAACTCAGTGAGCTGTTACTATTTTTTCTGCTACTGTGTCTTTAGTCACAACTAGGCTGGGTTATTTATTAATGAAAATACTTAATGCATAAGCACACGTGCATGCCCAAGTATTTTCACAGATCATATATATGCATAATCTTGTACTAGGCTCTCATTTCTATCTCTTGAAATGTAGCCTGTAAATTATTTAGAGGTGATTATTTTCCACGAGTAATATAGCTTAGAAATAACCAAGTGTCCTAATTTTGGTTGGGATAGAATTAATTTTCTTTATAAACGTGGCATGCTGCTACTTTGGATTTGTCATAAAAGCAGTGCTGACATCATGGTGTTAGTTATTGCTGAGCAGTGTTTGCACAGCTGCCTACCAGGTGTAACCACCAACACCAAGCTACACCAACATACAGGTTTAGCTCCTATAGTTAAAAGGAGTCTATGCAATTAATATTCTGTATGTGTCTTGTTTGTCATAACAATATTCTATATTATCAGTAAGATTTATATGCCCTTCAAACTACGCTTCTGCATTAAAAACATCTGACTGCAGTACCTCATTCAAAGAGGAAAAAAGGAAGAAAAATGCTTTCTCACAAGAAATACACTCAGTTAAGTAAATATCCTATACCAGGACACATCTGCCATATTTCAGTGTTGATAAGACTCTGTGCTATACATATCCCCAGGAGCAAGACTGAAAGCAAGTCAGCATCAAAACCAGAAGCTGCACTTTCCATCTCTTCTTTCGCTTCCCCTTTTGCCTGTATCTTCTATCATTTTCAAGGAACATGTAAGATAAATGATAGAGGCAGGCTTAACATGCTTCTCTAAAAGCTACCAGCATTTAAATCAAGTAAAAAAGGACAAGCAAAAATAGCCTGTTTTATTGTTTCTCTTCTCTCTCCACAATATTAAAAAAAACACTCATTTTTTTTAAAATGTTTTTTTTTCCAATAGTTTAACCGTTTCCAATATTCTGTTGAAAACAAGAAAGACAACTGTGGTCACTGCTATGGGATCAAGACAATTGGAATCTCTGAACTACTCCACAAAAAGACTTCACTGTTTAAGACTGTGCAATGACACTTCTTTTACTGCCTTGTTTCCACTCACATTTTCACTAAAGTTAGTCTACTAACATCAGTAGCCTAATTTAGCCATCAAAGAATCAATACCCACTATGGCAGGAGAGGACAGAACATATGGAAGCTGCAGAAGCACAGAACAAACTGTGGCTTCCTTGATCAGCTCCCACTGTGAGGAATACACTCAGTTCTCTCTTCCTAGACTAGAAGAAAGACTGCATTCAAAATTTCTTTTCAAAGTAGAGGTGAAAAGATTTACTTTGCTAAAAAGCTCTTACAGCTTGCATCCACACTGAAACCAGCTGCTCTAGTTCCATTTTAGCCTGTTTAGACAGCTCCAAAATATGTTCTCTGTGCTCATGACTGGTATAGGCAGAGTCTGTGAAGTCTTCTGTATGTTCCAGGATAACTTCCAGCATTGTTGAAAGGTTCTCTTTTGAGAGGAAATAAAGATTCTCACGGAGACCTTCTACCTTATTCTGAAAAAGAAGCACATCATTTCCTTGAGAATTTACATAATTTATTTGTGACACAAATGCAGAAAGCACATCTATCATTTTACATTTTATTTTTCTCCTTAGTGCTTTTTTAAATTATTCCCTTATTTTCAAAGTAATTCAACAATTTGCTTGCGTCCAGACCTGTGGTTTGGGGTTTGGGATGTTTTTTTAAAAAGTGATAATACAATCAGCAGTTTACTCGCCCCTTATCAGGAATAATAGCAAATACATCATTGTTCTGCTGCTGTCAATAAAAAGTTTCTAAGTTCAGTAAGTTTCAGAAATTAAATATGTATTCCAATTTTGTTTGATCCTTCCACATGCATCAGAAATTTTGAGTAGTTTCCAAAAAATGTGTATGTAGCAAATTGAATACTTTGGGGCACTCTCAAAGAATTTCAGTTTAAATTTAAAGAGAGGAAATAGATAAACAAATAAATTTAATCAAAGTGACAGGCTCAAAAGCAGTAAGCCATGGTTGCTCGTTAACTGTTCTTAATGGAGTATGAAATTTAGAAAAGCCTTTATGAGGAAAAAAGTCCACTGAGTTACAGCATACAACTTCAATTCAGAACATTTCTTCATTGCTCATTGAAATGTTTGTATTAATATTTTTGTGTGCAATTTTAAAAACACTAACACTTTCAAAGCAAGAATTCTCAAACAACAACTATTTTAATGAAGGTCTGATCAGATCCTGATACTTCAGTTTATTAATTGTCAATGAATCACCTCAACAAAATATTAGAATTTTGAATGCACACTGATTCAGAAGGAGAGGTGTATTTTGGCAATGATGATTAAATTATAGTCAACACTTGACAGATTCTTTAATATTGTGGGACAGTTATTTAAGTCAATGCTGCTGAAGAGATGCAGCTCCATGATCTCATATCTAAACCCATTCCCCCCCTCCCCCCAAAATCCTAGTTAAGAGGTACTTTATTGGCTGTAGAAAACAGTATTATTTCTACTCTTACCTTGAATTCTTTGATGCCAGAATATATGCTGATGGGGGCCATTTCATTTTCTCCATTTGGTCTAGAGTCAGTTACAATTTCTATCACCTGTTCCAAAGCTAGTCTCATCCGATGAAAAACTCCATCTTTGTTAATACGAGCAGATTCACAGTCTGGATGCCTCAGACAAGTCTTTTTAAAGAAAGTAGAGTAACTATTATGGAAGAGTACACATGCACTATACTGAAATGAATGTTTCCTCGTAAGGTAAGTCTAAAGAATGTGTTTAGAGTAACATGAATACTTTCTGTTAAATTGCTGTTAAATTGAATTCACACTCAGAATATCAAGATTTTCTTTCCGCATTCTTTACACTTTTACTCTTCTTTAGCACGAAATCTAAAGTGAGGTTGAGAGAGGACAGTCAGCTCTACTAGCAGATGCCATGCTTTGTGATTTAGCCAAGTTGTGTAAGGGTGCACAAACTCGCTCACCTTTGAAGCAGTCAGGAGCATCATAGTGCACTTCTCAAGAACAGCCCTAGATGCTGCCATTCTAGCCTTTTTCTTCTCATCCTTCAAATCCTAAACACAAAAAGGAAAAAAAAAAAAAGGCCCAAACATTACATAGTATCTAAAATATTAACTGCTTGTGAGACTGGAAAAAGGAAACTCTCTTGCAGGTGAATGGTTGTGAGAAAGCTTTCTAATTTCTGACAACTGCTATTTTCAGCCTAACTTGTGATCTAGAATTTACTTTTCAGACAGATTTTAAATTATGCATTTATTCTTGGCTCTATTCAATTCAGATTTCAAAGAAGGAAGATCTCCAAGATATGGAGCATGTTATGTAAACTGTTGCTAATTTTGATACCTTTATCATAAAGCATTATTCAAAAAACAGAAAAATGAGGTGAAAGGAATAGCTGACATGAAGTATTTTCTGAAATGGATGGGAGGGTAAGGTAGAAACAGAACACCTGGTTTTCATTGTACTGCAGTGGAGGAAATGTAAACTAAATATTTTTTTCTACTTGAGTGTTATATTTGCTACATATCAGTAATAAAAAAGCCTTAATAGGCTGAAAAAACAATTCCTCAGTATTTCTCTGCTTTGAGTACAGAAACTTAACAAGAACTTTGCAGGGAAAGATGGATACACCTGCAAAACCGAACTATATCCCCAGCAAAGTTCACCAAAACAGAAGAATTTAGACTCCAAACCAGGATGTGGGGGAAGAGGGCAAGACACGAATCCCACAACATGCAAGACAGTCTAACAAGGGGAAGAACTTAGAAAGCTACAACTACGATCTTCTCATTGCTCACAATGACAGCTGAGTGCTGAGTCTCAAACAGGCAACTGAATGGGACTGGCTGAAGGTTTACAGGATGTAATTAACCCCAGTATACCCTAGATTAACAAAAACACCCAGATAAATCACAGCAGCAGTCTCTTTTGACATTTTTATAATGTTTGTGTTTAGCAACTACAGAAAACCTTTAAGATCAAAATCACATTAAAAACCAAACCAACAAATCGACCAAACAAGTACAGATAATTTCTGAAATTCTGACATTACACTCTGATAAATCTGATGGCACTCAAGAATTTATGGCACACTTAAAAATTCTATGAGGGATGTTTCCTCCCCTTGAAACTAGTAGTGCCACACAGCAGTCTACACATTGTAAACTGAGCATATCATGAAAGTCCTGACACAACTGAAAAGGTGGTAATGTTGCACTCTTTCCAAAACAGCCAAGTAGGCAAGGAGGGGAGAGCAGAAGACTACTTCACACTGACACTTCAACATAGTTGAAAAGACTACCATGGCTTGTAGTAGTTTAAAATGCATGTTTCCCTTTCCCTGCTTCAGGGAAAAAATACTTCAGGGGAAAAAAGGAGAGTTCACTTCTAAGCAGGTATTTCCTTTAATAAAGTAGCTCTCCCAGTAATGGTTCTTTGACACCAAGCATGCATTCATTAAGAGTAAAAAGAAATGCATGATGTTAGCCAGTTTGTTTATCCAAACTGAATTATGAATTTTGCTGGATATTAGGGACTCTGTATATTTATATCAAACCCTGGTTTAGCTCTGAACAGAGGATTAGATTATCAAGGGAAAGCAATTAGAGCTCACAGCATAAGCCTTAAGCCTCAGAAAACCCTTAAATTTACACAGAAGCAGTGGGAAAAAAGCTTCCAGTACGAATGAAAGGCTTTGAAAGTGTAGCTGCATGTGAGAACTAAAACTCATTGCCCTAACATAAGAAGGTTTTGACTTAAACCTAGAAAAATATTCCATAATAATAATAATAAAAAACCAAACTCTAAGAAGCCACCAAGCAGATGCTTATTAGCATCCACTTGGAGTTTTCTAATATAATGACGTCCTTTCACTACATGCAAATATCAAATATTTCTGTCAAGTAACAACAGGTAAACCCCCCTTCCAGAGTAATGAGGCAGAAAAGTCAAAGCCAAAAGACAGTGACTGAAGCCAAAAGACAATGCAAATAACACACACCCATGAAAGATATGTAGGGCAAACAATTTTTTTTTATATAGCTCAGGTTTATAGCTCAGCTATATTTCTCAGGCTGAGCTTTAAAATCAAAAGATGTGTTTTGGGTGGAGCAAGGAGAGGGCAGGCTCTAGAGACAGGACACTAGCAATTGTTTTGTTTTCTTTTATCATCCCAGAAGAACCCATACCTTCCTGATAATAAGATGAAGATGATACTGTGCAACATCTCTCACAACATTTTACTAACACTTACATTCTGTCGATCTCCAGTTAGATGGGCAAACTCCACCATTTCATTTCCAAACTGGCTGAATATTTGTACAAACTCCTGGAAACTGCTGACTTTTTCTAGTTGGTCCATTGTTGCAAGAACCTGCAAGACAAGGGAAAATATGGTAGATTATCAAGATGCTGAACAAAAATCATTATCATTGAACTAGGAGCACTATTATTTGCAGACACTTCTAAGTTGTGTAGTTTAAAATGTACCTATTTTGTTACTATTTAAGCATTAATAACTCAACAGCCAGAAATCAAATGTAAGTTAATTATCATGCCGTACTCAAAGTGAGTAATTTGTTCTTAGCCCGCAAAAAACATTTTCCTCAAAAAAAAAGTGCTGCTTTATCAAATACTCCTCACAGAATTAAGAGTAACAGTATTAATGGATTCAGCTTCCAGATTCAGGAAAAAATGTGGTTCTAAATTTAATATGACAGTAACAAGTGCAGATTATATCCCTGTGTTATACCCCTGTGTTGTAACTCCCCATTTCAGATGCCTAACTTTTAAAGTCTAGAATCACAGCTGCACAGACGTGTTTCAGTGACTCTGTATATTAAAAGGAAAGCAAGAGAATTCAACAAAACTGAACAAAAAATTAGAAATAAGTGAATACATAGTTTCATGCTTGCCATAACAACCTACTCTAACTCTGGAGACTTTTTTGAGTTGCATATAAAAGAACCAAATATACCCAAGTTGTATCAAGCTCTTACTCAAGATACATTAAAGCATGTAAAATCAGCATTTTTTTTAACATTTAGCAAAGACTATCATAGAGCTTATAAATAACTGATTACTGAAGGCATCCTTTGAAGTCACTACATTATGGATTATAACAGAAATAAATATCTGCTTTTTTCAGGTTAGACATACACTTGCTAATCTCAAAGTGATCTTTCAAATCCACTGTCTTCAGAAGGGAAAACACTCAAAGCAGTTCTGTATTGTCTTTCAGACTGGAGATAAGATACTGCATGAAAATTTAACAGACTGTACCTGAAAGGGGGAAACTTCAACTGATTTTTTCCTCTTCTATGCCAAAAGTATCTTCTCCTCAACTACAAAAGCAGTGTACACACCTGATTACAATGAAGTCCCCCTTCCCTGCAACCCTGGCAAACTCTCCTAGAAGCACCCATTTGTTTGTGGCAGAGCAGCTGCTCAATCTCAGTTGTAACCTAAGTAAAGCAATTGGTCCAATAAATCCTGTGACTGCTGTGGAACTTGCTGCTTTATCAAGCAATATTAGACTGCAGCACCTGGTTGAGTATATTATGTTGGGCAGCCAGTTCCACAAGGGCTGCAGAAACAAGGAGTTTTCCTGATTGAGGTGTTGATGCATGAGAAAGGCTGGAGTATGAAGGACTTGCAAGGAAGATGCATAAAGATGTGAAAATAGCAGGATGAGAGTGGAAGGAGAGAACCACAGGACCGGGAAAGTGAGGATACAGAAAAATAAATGTGGATAAAAAAGGAAAACATACAAGCTAAGGTCTAACTTTCTTTTCTAAGAATTTAAGAAACAAAACATTAATGATGCTCAAACATTCTAGGTTTAAGCAAATATAGTACTTTTTGAGTATGACCTTGGTTGCAAACAACTCTGTTACAGTTTTCCGTGTTTCTCTCATGACAAATTTCTTGTCAAATAAAAATTCCAGTGAAAGCACACGCTTTTCCATTACATTGAATAATTTTAGACATCTCAGGCAGAGCTGACATTCTGAAAAACTGTATAGACAGCTCTAAATTTGTCTAAAGCTTATTCAAGATGCTGATACAATGGAAAATACCTGTGATGTCTTCATAATTTTTTGTTTTAAAACTTTTTCAACAAGAAACATGCAAATAGTAATGAAGACATACACTTTTAAATTAAAAGGTTAAAAAATGTAAAAAATGCAAGGCTTTAAGCTCTTATTAACATCTAAATTAGTACTAGGTACTGCACAGCTACTGCTGCAGGATGAATGCTGCCTCACAGACAGCAGTCGTAGGCTGACATCACTTCAGGGCACATCCATATTTTGATCCAAAATGAACAGTACACAACTCCCCCACTATCTGTCACTTCCCTTCTTATTGTTCTGGCTCTCCTAACCTGACTGGTGACAGTGAGTGGTGCAAAACCTTAAGCTCACTGATGCAGTGACTAAGTCTGATGGACAATGAAACGGATTTTGTAAGGTAGGAAAGATGTGGGCAGGTATGGAAGAAAATGTATGCAATCCAAGAACACAAGGACAGCATATATGGTGCAAAGAAAGTGGAAGCAGGAATAGGATCACTGGGGATCATCAGCCAGAAGCTGGATTCCTGAACAGATCACCATTTGGAAGACCTCCATCACTTCATTTGTCTGAGGGACTGGATGTCCAACCACTCATCTATTTTCCTATCCTTTGCCCTTGACTGACTCTTTATTCACATGAGGAAAACTGTGACAATGGAAAAAAAAAGGTGTTCAGAAATAGGCAGGAAAAAAAAAAAGCAATAGAAGTTTAACATTGGGCATTCAGTCTCTAAGATAAAAATGGAGCTGAGTTCTTCTGGAAGAGTGACGCATTTCAAGAAGCCAGAATCTTCTCCAGATGGCAGTACTGATGATCCTCTTCCTACCTTTCCATCCTCTTTGCCATATTATACTACACTGTCTCAGAGTATTTGTGTGCACTTCTTAAATCCCTGCCCATATTATCCCTCTACTGCAGTGTCTCCTACAGGAAGAACCTCTTTGCTATCCATCATAGCAGTGTCTGACACACTTTTCAGGAGTGTACTCTACAGAAATTAGGGCATATATAAATATTAGGCCTGTATAAGACATCATCATTTGTTTAATCTAGTCCTAGAGAAGTGGATTGCTCTACTGGTACCACAGACAAAATCAGACTTTCCCAAACACGTGCACTATGCACAGAAAGGAGAATGCAGTAAAACCCAGGAGATCACAAAGACTGGCTGTGTCCTGGGGTGCATCAGGCACAGCATCACCAGCTGGGCAAGGGAGGGGAATGGCCTGCTCTGCTCTGCACTGGGGCGGCCTCATCTCCAGTGCTGGGGGCTGGTCTGGGTGCCACACTGTAAGAGGGATATTAAGCCATTAGAGAGTGTCCAGAGGAGGGCTACAAAGATGTCAAAGGGCCTGGAGGGGAAGCCGCATGAGGAGGAGCTGAGGTCACTTGGTCTGTTCAGCCTGGAGAAGAAGAGACTGAAAGGAGACTCCACTGCAGTCACAACTTCCTTGTGAGGGGAAGAGGAGGGGCAGGCACTGAACTCTTCCCTGTGACAGGACCAGCGAAAGGACCTGAGGGAATGGCCTGAAGTTTTAACTGGGGCCTTTAGATTGGGTGTCAGGAAAAGGTTCTTCACCCAGAGGATGTTTGGGCACAGGCTCCCCAGGGGAGTCACAGCACCAGCCTGGCAGAGTTCAAGAAGCATTTGGACAGTGCTCTTGGACACATGGTGTGACTCTTGGGGTGTCCTGTCCAGGGCCAGAAGTTGGACTTGGGTCCCTTCCAATTCAGGATATTTTAGGATTCTATGCCTATGGCAGTCAGAGTCAGATACACTTACTCTGGACTACTTGAAATTGCTCGAAATGCTTTCAAAATTAAATGCTGCACCTATGCTTACTATATTCACATCGGTGTATATATGACAATATTTTCATATATATTTAAAATAACCAGAAACCCAGCCCACTCCTGAAAGGACATATCCCTCCTTATCCTTTGATGATACATGCACAGTTGCTCCATAGCCTAAAACACACTTTTGTAAACGTAAATTAATTACGATTTACTGCATGGCTGTAGACAACAGCAGAAAAGCAGCAAAAGGTATTAAATGCACCATTCTGGTCTTCAGTGCAAAAAAAAAAAAAAAGACCAAAGCTGCAAGAAACTTCAGCAAACTGATATTGATAAAACTGCTGTCAACTGAATCAACCACTGGGAGAAGAAATGAGCACAAAGACAGGGGATCGGTGCTGCCAAATCTAATGCCAGAGAGAAGCAGGTAATTTCACTGGTTTTGAATCCTGGACTGAACTATAGTGTCTTGGATCCAGGTGCTGCAAAATAGAGACTAGCAGGTCTGGAAAGTAAACTGGGACAAAGGAATAGAGACAGCCTGAGGAGTTAAAAGTAGAAAGAGGGCCACTGCTCTGGATTACAAGCTCAAAATTAATGGAAAACTCCAAGCCTTATCAGGTTCTCATTTTTCAAACATAGAATTTTTCTATTTTTGTTTTAGCACATTGTGAAGAAAAAAATGGAAGAATATCCTACAGGCAAGAGAGTGAAGTCTGCACTGCATGAAATAGATTATATTTGAGGCCAAATGTGCCTTCATACATTATTTAAACCAATCAAGTAGTTTCATCCTAAGTTTCAAGACCTAAGTTGAACTGCACAAAAACCTTTCAATCAGTAAACCTCACTTCACTGGCACAGACTTTTATGTGCATTCCTCACAGCTTTTTGCTTAGATGCCATAATGCTCTCCTTGTCTTGATCCTGACAGTACAAACATCCTGTCATTAGCAAGTAGAAGATTTATTGACCATTTTACCAACAGACACACTTTTCACCTCACAGCAAATTTAAAGTTAAAGCAGTAACACAGCATCTTCTCCAGCATAATAAGTGAATAAAGCAATTCACTTTGACATAAAACAACAAATCACCGAAAATTGCTATTTTAATCCTACTGACTTAGAGCCCTTACCCTTTCAGATACCTAGTAAGTAAACACGTGCAAGACATTAATTTTTATCTCTATAATTCCTCCAGAGAGACAATGACAACATCACATTTACCACCACTCTTTTGCATTGACTACAGGTATCAGTTAAACAAAACACAAAAAAAGCAAAAATACCTTGTTCCTGGAAGTTATAATTTGCTTAATAACGATTCTGTCTGCTAACACCAGCACCTTTGTGACAGAAGAAAGCAACAACCTTGCAGCTTTTACCACACCCGTTTTGTCCGTAAAGATTGTTATGTGGCTATCAGATTCTGGATGATCCAAGCTTGCCACATCTGTAAGTTGTGCAATGGTTTCACCTAAAAGGAAAAAAAAAAAAAATAAATAAAGTGACTTTCCATACTGAGAAGAAAGATAGTGGGCTATTAAGCATTCTTAACTTTCACCTTTGAGGGATAAAACAATTTAAGACAACACTTTATTTCACTTCACTTCACTTCCTTTGACTGACTGTTGGTGGCACCCTCTCCATATTTAAATGTGGATTACTATTCACTACTACTTTATTCTTCCATCCGTGACATTCACTAATTTTCTTATATTCTACAGCTATTTGAGGGAGGGAGTGATGGGCAGAATTAGGGAGTGTGGAGGGAGAAAACAAACAATCATGGGAGGCATTTTTCTGATTTTAATAGCAAAAGGCAAATCAGTGTCCACACTTGCAGCATCAATCCACTGAAAGAGTGGGATGCATCAATGAAGAAAGAACTACAAATTCCACTCCACTTTCCAAATTTCAATTAGGATTCCCATAACTTATGGGTTTCCTATTCCTGTAGAAGTCTCCAGGCAAGAATAATAAAGAGATTCCAAACAGTAACTTTACACCTTAGAGGACTGAAGCATTACAGTGAGACTACTGCACTTTACATTCAAAGCTACTAAGCAGGGCACTGTCAGGAAAGGAAAAAAAGGCAAAGAGCTAACTTTTAGTCCATCGCTAGCTTTTTATTCAGCTTGCATTTAGTTAAATAGGCTTATTTGACCAAATTTTTTTTTTTTTTTCTTTCAGGTAAAAACTCTACATCCACTGCAGCTAATGGATTTCCTTATCTGAGAAAGAAACACAGACTCTATCCAATTGAATCTTCTGGAGTACTCTAGATAGTAGTGCAATACAGGAAAGACAGAGGAATTTGCTAGTCTGTAAGCAGAGAAGGGCTGCCGGGAGACTGAGCTCAGGCAAACTCTGAGACATGATTTTTGTTAGTGTGCAAGACAGGATGATCAACCTACAGCTGACCTATAGATCGTCCTTAAAGATAAAATTTAGGAGATTTGATCAAATTCCCTATGATTCATCTTCAAAACCTCAATGAAGGTAATTCACCTAAGCAGGCAAAATACTCCAAAAGCCTGACAAAGCCAGTGCTCCCATTTGAAGAACCTGCATTATTCTGGTACTCCAGAAATACCACACACTATAGAACAAGGAAGGCCTGACAGTCCTTCAAACCACGGAGCTCCACATTTCATAGTGCTTCTCTCCTCTGATAATCATAATCCCTTGGGTTCTTAAGGTGCCAAAATAGTACTGCATTATGAAAAGGAACTTGCAGTACACTTGCTGGCACCAGGCCAGGTCACAAAAGGTATGCTCCAAATAATCAGAGCGCTGCCCCAATATACTGTACTACAGTACAGTCTGAGTTCCACAGCTGAAGGCCCTGAAAATGGATAGAAGCAAGAGAAGTTATAAAAGTACAGCTACAGTTCAAAGAGTGAGGGGCAGCCAGATGCAGTCCCATGAAGCTGTAGGACAAGTCTCCAGTCAGTAAGGAGATCATTTGACAGTAAAACACATAGGGCACTGTCTTCCCCACAGTCCAAATCATTTCATTTCACACCAGTCTCTACTTGTTCACCCTTGTCAGCAGATTTATCTATTTCTTTGACCTCACAATATCTGTGACAACATAAAATGATGTAGAAACACACAAAGAACAATTAAAACAGATGCAACATTCTTTTGGCAACCAAGAAAGGATGCACACCATTATCCCATTTCTTATGCTATGGGACTTACCTCCTTGAGGATGAATCAAGTCATAGGTGAAGCAGCTAGTCATACAACGAGTTATCAGAGAACACTGAAACACCTAAAATATCTGCCTGTCAAAAGCCCCAGACAGCTACAGAAACTCAAGACTTCTGGTAACAGAACAAAGGCTTCCTTTTCTGCCCATAGATCTGCAACTATAGGAACAGGAATTACCCTGGGAGTAAGCTATGAGGAACAAGACCTATTAGGGTAAAGAGATGGAGCTAGGGAAGCTATACCCAGCTGGGTGTACACCAGTCCATAAAACAAATCTGAGCATGTCAAAGAAACAGTTCGGTGTCACTGTAATTCTCCTATCATGACTGAGAGAGTATGACAATTGGGTGATATTTCCAAGGATAGAAAGACAACTGTCACATCCATCTCAGAGAAGGTTAACAAGAAAAATTCAGGCAATTGTGGACTAGTCAGTCTCACATCTGCCTCCAGGATTACCACTAAAATAATCTTGGAAGACATTAAGCAGAAAAAGGCAATCGGGAAGAGCCAGCAAAGACCTGCCAGGGTGAATAGTCCCTTATTGATCTGAATGCCTTCTACGATGAGATGATACTGTTTTTAAAAAAAGGAAGTAACGGATGGTGCTCATCTAAGCTTCAGCATGGCCCCTGCCATGATCTCCCATAGTTTCCTTATAACTTCATCAAGGGATATGAGCTAAGTGAACAAAAAGGTGGGTAGAAAATGAACCTGACTGTTGGGCTTGGGGATGCTGATTACAGGTACAAAGTTCACGGGGCAGTCAGCTTCCAGCAGTGTTCCTCTGAGGCTGACAGGAGTCATCCAAACTATTCCCTGGATGGTAACTCAGCATGTTCAGCAAGCGTGTGAACAGCACTAAAGTGGGTGAGTATCTGATACTGCAGAGGGCCGAGCTGCTAGACAGAGGAACAGGCTGAAAAAAAAGGATCTGATAGAAAATTTATGAAGTCCAACAACGGCAATAAATACCATATCTGGGCCAGGGTAACACCACTCAGCCCTACATGCTGAGATCAGATGTCAACAGGGAATCTTGTGGGTAAAGATATGAGAGGCCAACAAAGAGTTGAACAGGAGTCAGCAGTAATGGCCAGCTGCACCTGGAAGGCTGCAGAAATTATACTTCCTTTTGGCATTTGTGAGGCAGCATTTGGAGTACCATATCCACTTCTGGGCTCCTCAGCACCTCAGCTGACATAGTAGAGCCAGTGACATAAGGGGAGAGCTTGAAGGCGGGAAGTTTATTCTGCCCCAAGAGGAGGAGGGAGGAGGCCAGTGGCAGAGCTTTCTGTGCTCTACATCCATCCCCTGAGTGGGCAGGTATGGAGAGACACAGACAGAGTGATCCCAGTATGTATGGTGATGGAACAAGAAGCAAGGAACAAGCTGTAAGAAGACACTTTTGCGACAGCAAAGGTGGTCAAACACCCTTGAGTAAGGGCATCAGAAAGAAATAAGAAATGAGAAGTGTACAAGAAATTGCATGATTGCCATTCTTGGGAGTTCAAATGTCCCTTACAACTTCAGTTATTCTGTGATTCCATTTATCCATTTAAATTTCCATTTTCAGCCTTCATAATTTAGCCTTCTCTGTACTAAAACCCAAAGCAAAAATAGGAGAGAGCTATCTATTGCTTTTATTTTACTCCATGTCTTCCTTTAGGGCTACGTATTCAACTGGCAGAGAATACTGGAAAAGCTATGACACTTCTGACATGTGCTTTCTGTTTTAAATTAGCCAGTCTTTCCTAGTTTTAGAGAGAAAAAATAGACAAAAAAAAAAGGTCACAGATGGGCATCTAAAATGTGCTTCTTTAAGTTACCCTCCATTACTATACTGTCATTGTAAACATTGATAGAGTGCAAGAATAATGTTACACAAAATCTGCCACATGACCCTCTGCAGTGTTTTAGGATTCTATTTTGAGTCAATCAAATTACAAGGTTTATTACAAGCAAATAGTCATAACAAGTCTGAAACACTTCAGATCACTGATTATACCCTTCAAGACACATACAACATCTGTCATCCTTCAAAGCCTCTGCAGGATATGCAATTGATTTAAAGACTCCCTGCTTTTCTCAGAAATTGAGATACTTAATGTTCTAAATCCTTTTGTGTTGAAATCTATCTTTTATGCCTAACAAAATCTAAATTTCTGAGACACAATCTAATTTATTGGCTAAAAAGAAGTATGAACAGCTCTACCAGATTCCCCCCCACTAAAGAGCAAAGGCTTTCTGCTGCTCCTGTGCCCTCAGAACATAGGGTTCCTTAATATGGGTCAATATTCTTATATGGATCAACTCTTCAATTGTCCAGGACATTTTTTTGGCTTGCTTGGGAACACCAAAGTTATGAAAAATGGCACTTGAGTAATCACATTCAGAAACTGAGTTTAGATGACATTTACCCATAAGAATTTATCTGCTGAGAGGACTATGTTACTTTGTCCAACACTGAACAATCCACAGAGATAATAATACTGTCACAAAAAACCCTCCATCAAACAAATAACCAGGAGCAACCATTTGCTATACTGAATTTCTCATGTAAGTTGTCAGTTAGATCTCAAATGCAGGGAACAACTGAGCCCTGCCAAAGTAAACGTGAGGCTGACAGAAATGTAAACAGCCCATATCTTCACTCCTCTAGACTGAGGCTATTACTGCATAACAGGAAATAAAACTTACAATGCAAAAGAACTGTATCTTTTGCTGGGATGAAGTACCGCAGACTATTTTTAGGTTCTGAGCTCCTCCTGCATACAGTGATAGGGAGAAAAAAAGTACTTAACCACAGCATAACTGGCAAGTCAAAAAACAGAGATTCAGACTGCACTGCTCTTCCAGCAGCTGAAATTATTGATGTGAACTTTGGCAATTTTGGCTTGTCAGCATTTTACTTGGATCTCTGAAGAGAAAACACATGCTTCACATAACAAATGGAATGTTTTTTAAATTAGGACATTTCTGTTTGCAGCCAAGTTTACTGGAGCAACTAGGAATTTTCAGTCTAAAGCTTATCCAGAATAGTCCTTCAAATCACAAGAACAATCATTCATCAGCAGCATGTTTCTAGACATTGTGACTCATTGTTGAGGGATTTTCAGAGGATTTCTTACACACCATGCCCAATTTCTAAGCTTCTTTTTTCATTTAATCACAAATAATAGTATGAACCGCATCCCCAAAGTCTGAGGCCAGAACAGCGATTCAACAAGACATACCCCAGTTATGACAGCAAAGACAAGCTTTGCAGGACACTGAGGTCATTTCAAAGATAAAAACCAAGCACCCACCCAAGTCCCCTTTTGAACTTAACAGATCAAGTTAACAGGTTCAAGTACAGTCAAAGTGATCTTGCAGTAGAATACTGTTCTATCCTGCAGTAATCAAGACATTAGCGTTGAAGGGTTGTTGAAAGATCATTTATTTATCCCCACAATAGAAGCTCAAGACTGTCTTCCTGAAGCCACAGCAAGCAGAATATCTGTCACACTTGCAGGTTCATCTACCTGCTCAAACTGGGAAAGCTTCAAGTAGGATTTCCCATAATCCAAAAATATTTGAAAGAAAAAACAAAACCTCACCCCACTAACAAGAAAAGGAACATTCTACTAGATGCCATCTCATAGCCTTCACTGCAGATCAAAGAATATGCATTTACTGAGGGCCATTGAAATATTATGCAAGGAATAGTATTTAGTATCTAGGAAAGCAGTTTCTAGCACGACACTGACACACTCTTACAGCATCACAGAATGCAACTCCCTGTTCGCCCAGACAGAGTCTTCTGGGGGAAGGGGAGTGACAGCAGGCAACTCAATTATCCACACTTCACATTCAATTCACACACACAGCAAGTTTGCAACAAAACTTGAATCCAGCAAAAAGGCAAGCACAATATGATTTTCATTCTACTGAGGGGAGTCATCAGATGACTGATGTGAGTCATCTCACGGAGTCCTGATGAAATATGGGTTGACACTGACCTTCATCCAGACACTGAGATTTGGAATGCAATGACCTCAATAGCATAACACTCAAATAACTTAAAATACTCCACAGTTTCAACTTGGCAGCAATAAACTCTAAAGTTGTATTCTCAACACTCTGTTCTTTGTCTGTAGTAACACCATAAAAAAAGAGCAGTCAGGTAACTCCTTGTGGTAAATGATCCTATAAAAATCAAAGCCAACACACAATTCCATTCCCTATTCGTAAGATGACAGTTATCTAAGTAAGTGACAAGATCAGGTAACAGATCAGGCCTTGAATGAACCAGCAGAGGAAGGGTAAGCAATTAAATAATAAAGTTCCTACATTATGCCTGAGACTAAAGACAGTGTGCCAAAAATGGCACAAGTACAACCTCATGAGTAACTACATACCTGCTCTCCTTGCCTCGATGCAAGCAACACTCATTTCCTCCTTCAGTTCATGGTTTTCGTTGGCGATGGCTTCCCCCACAGTAACAAACCTCCCGACTGCCAGGTTCACGGCTTGGCCCACTCGCTGGATTGCTTGCAGAGTCTTGTCTGAGCGCTTTGGTTTATCCTTATGATTAATAAGAGTAGTTATCTGCAAACAAGAAGAATTATTTACTAGAACATTTTAACTTTAATACTAAAGGCAAGTTTTGAATTGAACTCATTCATAGATTTTTACAGTACTCAACTAATAAAATTGAGTTTTGTGCTGTGTCTTGAGGTATCATTTAACTTCTCAGAGAAGGAAAAAAAAATTGAAGCGTAATTAAGGTTGCCCATCTGCTCAGCTTATCTCAAATGAAAAAAGGGATTTTTATTTTTATTCCACTCCCATTTGCAGTATTAAAATAAGCTGGGTCTCAACAGTCTTTTACAATACACACACAGCCCTTCCCCCACTAAAATATCCACCATACTCATAACTTAAACATCCTTAGTTACACACCTTTCCCAGAATTTAGAAAAAGGCTGCCATTTAGATACAATTTTCACTAAGACAATTTGTGAGGACATTCCTATTTTGAACTCCTGAGCTGGCTTTTCTGCCCACTGCAAAGTGCTAAACATTCCCTCTCGGATCACATGGACTGGAGATCAGATCCACGCTGGCTGCAGGAGACTGGAGATTTGTCCAAAACACCAAACATGAGGAAACAATGTTTCTCCTCTCACAGAGAAAGGCAGGATTGCAGAAGCAGGTTCTCAACAAGGCATCAGGTAAACATGAGAACAGTATGCAATCCTGTTTTTTTAATTGCCACTCACAATTAACTAACTATAAACTGCATTACAAACATGAGCTTTACATTTTTTGCTACAACTCTTTTCTAGTGAGAAGCAGGAGAGAAATTAAACTATGTAGTTTCAAACAACCTACACCAGCATAAAAACCCAACAAAAATAGTCCTGCTTGTCCTTGTCTCCCACTGTCATGTTTGTAATGAATTTATCTGATGTGGGTTAAACCTCAGTTGTGGAGAAGGCGATGCTTGTTGTTTTAGTTTTCCCCATACTCAGGTCCCCAGCCTGGTTCACTGCAAAGCTTCATATATATTTTTGGTGGCAAAAGGGAAACAGTAGAGCGTGAGGAGAGAAAGATGGGCAGAAGCACTCCTTTCAGCAGGAGTACTGTTTAAAATGCCCACAGAACTCCACTGTAAACCACATCCCCAGGAGCTCAAAGATGTCTGTTTAGAGAATCTCAGAATTACATGTAAGTGTCTGAACACCTCAGCTATAGCAGCTTGATCACAGATGTCTTTGCTGCTCCGCAAAAAAACAAATCATCAGTCACCCATTCCTCTACCAGTCAAGCCTGTGGTGGGACGGGAGCATACAAGCTGTACCTGTAATGTTCACTACAGATTCAAGGACCTAGCAGGAAGCAGTGTAGGAAATGTTCTGCTTCACGATTTGATCAATTCCCAAGATCTACCCTTCAGGTATTCACCGAGTCGTCTTTCTGAAGAAAATAAAAGAGTAGTGTTGTTTAACACCTTGCTGAAGTTGGTTTTGAATGCCAGGAGCTGATTTAGCCAAGTTTCCAGTATTAAACTCTTTGCACTGGGAAGTATTAACACTTCATGGAGTGCTTTGCACACACAAGAAAAAGAAAAAAGCTAAACAATGTAAGAACAGAGCTGCCCTATGGAAGAAATGCTATGGGAATGGAAGAATATTTTGTTGTGATACAAAACATCAGTAAGAAATGCATTGTCTGCCCACTGCTGTCTTACATACATCCTACTTTTCCAATTTGTATCTAAGCCACAAGGTCTAAAGGAAGGCAGCTTTCTATAATTCATACAAATTTGTTGCTGTAAGAGTCCCCTGGATCACCAAACTTCAACTCCAAAGCCTATGAACTCCAGATGCCTTTTCAGTGAAAAGATCTTCTTACAATGAAAACAGAGTCCTAATAGAGAGTAAACTAAGGAAATATCTGGACATTTTCAAATTTGTTTTAGATGAGGAATGGCATTCCTCAAAACACACAAGTACCATCACCCCAATGGAAATTCAGAGCAACATGAAATTCATGGCAAAAATTACTGCACTATGCAGCTCTCCTGAATTCTTGCATTGTAAGTACTTCAGGTATACAGAATTAAAGAATACCTGTCAGCAGCTAATCTAACAGTACCAACTGCTGAATTCTTAAATAAGTATGGCTAGCAAGCCAACTCAGAGCATTAGTCCAAATGCTGAAGAAAACCAAACTGATAGAGGGTCACAACTTTGTTTCTTCAACTGGTTTTTAAGCAAACAGCAACCCAATACTGGGCTAATATTACATTCATACAGTTATTGACTTCTCAGAAGTATATATAAAATAACACTGGCCTAAAACAAACTGCAAGTTTACATACTGGCTGCAAGTTTACCTCCCACAGCATTTTACACCAGTAGAAGTTTAAACATGTTCTGCATAACCCTGAAAAAAAATGCATATGCAAATAACACTGCAGAGTGAAAGGAATCCCACTGTCTCTTACAAATCATCAAGGGCATTTATTTTAATTCCCATGTTACTGCAGAGGTATGCAAATAATAAAAATCATGAAGATATCACAGCTTAAATTACTTTATTAAAGACTTAAAAAACACTCTCAGGAACATGAGTGCCTTTTACATTTCTATAATTTTTTTAGTGTTCTCTTCAGAGGGCATCATAGTTTTTGCAGCAAAAAACAACCCCTCTGCTCCTCCTGCCAAGGTCAAGCAAGGAAAAGCAGCTGTTTTGCCAGGTCTATCACCAGTGTCATCTTGACCTCATGAAGTTCAGCAAGGCTAAACACAAGGTCTTGCACTGGGGCTGGGACAATCCCGGGTACCAATGTAGGCTGGGGGATGAATGGATTGACAACAGCCCAGCAGAAAATGACGTGGGGGTCCTGATGCAAGAAAAATTGCACATGAGTCAGCAATGTGCTTGTATCCTGAGCTGCATCAAAAGCAGCATGGCCAGCAGGCTGAGGGAAGGGATTTTGCCCCTCTACTCTGCTCTGGTGAGACTCTACTTGGATGTGGGTTGCACAGCTCTGGGGTCCCCAACAGAAGAAGGACATAGACCTGTTGGAGACAGCTCAGAGGAGGCCCACTAAGATGGTCAGAGGGATGGAGTGCCTCTCCTGTGAAGAAAGGCTGAAAGAGCTGGGGTGGCTCAGCCCGCAGAAGGCTCCAGGGAGACCTTACAGCGGCCTTTTAACATATAAAGGTGGCTTAGAAAAAGATTAGGAAAGACTTTTTACCAAAGCCTGTAGTGAAGCAGAGAGGTTGACAGTTTTAAACTAAAAGAGGGTACATTCTGATTGTACTTAAAGAGGGAATTTTTTACCATGAAGGTGATAAGGCACTGGAACAATTTCCCTAAGCTGTGGAAGCCCCATCATTCTAAGAATTCAAAGCCAGGTAGTTTCAACAACCTGGGGTTTTGATGGGGCTTTAAGCAACCTGGTCTGGTGGATGGTATCCCTGCCCATGGCAGGAGGGTAGAAGTAGATGGTCTCAAAAAGTCCCTTTTAATCCACACTATTCTCTGATTCTATGACCTACTCTAGACACCCACTTGAGTAGCTTGTATATGAAGATTAAACTGTATGGTTATACACAGCAGCGGAGGCTTTGCAAATACCTTCTGGAAAAACGAACTCCTGGCTGGGTAATATCACCTCTTCTCAGACTGATTAACTTAGGGCCAGTATAGTAACTATCTTTAACATAGGGGAACAGGGGGAAGTTGGCTGAGGTCCACAATTTTTTCTTTTCAGATAAGTCAAAAAACTGTATAGACCGACAGTTAAAACCAACAATTGTTAGAGAACCAGAACAGAAGTTGGTCAAGAAGTTTGAAACATCACAGCAAACAGCTTCATGTAACAACTCTTTCAAGCGTGATCAACATTAAGTAGCAAATGCAGCCTCTTCTGATACCAGGTTTGCATAAGATGTTTCCTATAAAAAAGCGGAGTAACAAACAGCCCTGAAATAGGAGTAGGTAGGTCATGATAAAAGAAAGAGAAAGATATGAAATACAGATTCTAAAATAAAGAATAAGCAAAGGTTTTGCTCCTGACTTTTAAACAATGTTTAAGGCAAAGATAAAAAGTTGGACAAGTTAAATGGAGAAAAGGAAAGGCCCAGAAGAAAATTAACAAGGAATTTTCTCCCCAACAACCAACCAAAGAAACCCTAAAGAGCCTATAAAAAACTGAACTAGTAAAACTTGCAACATTTAAGATCTTTCAGATTACAAGAAATTGCTTTTCCCCTGCAGTCCATCCAGTTGGAACCAGACTAGAACTATTACCGTGTTTTAACATTTTTTTTTAATGAAAGAAACCCCTGCAAGTGCAAGAATATCACCTAAGACCTCCCTCAAGCTTAACACCTCCCAGATATTTAACCTGTTATATTCTGATCATGTATTTCCCCGTCACCAACATCTGTGATGTTTGGACAGGAGCTAGAAGCTAAAAAGATTACCTGCAAGTCTCTTTGAACAAGAGCAATACGTTACATGCTGTTTACTTAAGGATTTACTGATCAGGTCCTAGAAAGGAAACAGTCCTTTTGATGGTACTCACCCTCTGTTTAATGTGAGCTCTCATACTATTTCCATGGAATGTTTATCTGAGATTTGAGACAATCAGTTTAAGGAGTGTCTCAAGAATCTGTCAGCTACAATCTTTTGCCACTTGTTATGAGAAACCACAGAAAAATAATGGCCTTTTCTCAAGAACTTTACCAAAAGTAACATATAGCCTTAATGTATCAAGATGTACTTCATATTTAAGGAAACAAGCTCAGTTGTGGAAATTTTTGAGCAGCTCTTTTCAAATCTTTTTGAGGGCTTTCAGATACTGACATTTAAGTCATTATATGCTTCATGCTCAGGAAGCATCATGACAGCACGCTTCGCTAAAAATACTCTAATGTCTATTTATTGTCAGTGTAATTAAGTCTTGCATGACAGAATTAAGTGATACTTAAAGAGACTGGGTTTCAGGAAGTATTTATAGACATCTATAAATAAAACCAGAGGAAACATAGCTATTTCACAGCCCCTGCTACAAACACAAGAGTTAAACTGATAAGTCATGTTGTAAGGTATCCTGCCCACCTCTCTCCCTAGTAAAGTACCCAATAGTGTACACAGGATGATTCAGACTCTCACGAGTAGTGTGGTGGGTTGACCCTGTCTGGATGCCAGGTGCTCACCAAAGCCACTTTATCCTTCTCATTCTCAGTAGGAAAAGGGAGAGAAAATATAATAAAAGGCTTGTGGGCTGTGATAAGGAATGGAAAGATCACTCAGCAGTTACCATCACAGCCTAAACAGCCTCTGCTTAGGGAAATTAAATGAATTTATGACCAATCAAATCAGGGTAGGATTGCGAGACGTAAAACACATCTTAAAAATACCCTCCCTCTACCCCTCCCACCTGACCTTTATTCCTGATTCTCTACCTCCTTTCCCCCAGCAGCACAAGGAGACAGGGAATGGGGACTGTGATCAGTTCCTCACATGCTGTTTCTGCTGCTGCTTCCTCCTCAGCAAGAGGTTTCCTTCCCCTGCTCCAACATGAGGTCTCTTCTATGGATGATAGTTCTCCATGAACTTCTCACTCATGTCCTTCCCATGGGCTGCAGTTCTTCACCAACTGCTCCAGCATGAGTGGAGGCTGGTTAGTTCTTCACTAACTGCTCCCTCCCACAGGCTCCAGTCCCTCAGGAACAGGCTGCTCCAGCATGGGTGTTCCTTGGGATCACAAGTCCTGCCAGGAAACCTGTTCCAACATCAGCTCACCTCCACAAGACACAGGTGCTACAAGGAGCCACTCCAGCACAGGCTTCCCACAAGGTCACAGACTCCTTCAGATATCTACCTGCTCCAGCATGGATCCCTGCATCCCTATGAACCTGCATAGGCTGCAGGGGAACAGCTGCCTCACCAAGATCTGCAAGGGAATCTCTAGTCCTGCAATTGAAGCACCAGCTTTGGTGTCTGCAGAACTGTTTGTCTCACTCCTCTGGCTGCATTTACTTCTGAACAATACCTTTCCCCTGCCCTTAAATACATTATCCCAGAGGCATTACCACCATCCCTGATTGGCTCAGCCTTGGCCAGTGGGTCCATCGTGCAGCCACCTGACACTGGCCCTGCCAGATGTGGGGGAAGCTTCTGGCAGCTACTGGCAGATACCATCCCAGTAGCCTCCCCAGTACCAAAACCTTGACACACAAACCACCCTAGGAAAGGGAAGGCTTTTAGTGACCTCAATGTGACCTTCCAGTGAGTGACAGGAGACTTGGGAAAGATGGAGAGAGTCTATTACAAGGGCACATAGTGACAGCACAAGGGGGAATGGCTTCAAACTGAAAGAGAATGTTTCCATTAGATATTAGGAAAAAAAAAATCTTTACTCTCAGGATGGTGAGGCACTGTAACAAGTTGTCCAGAGAAGTGGATGCCCCATCCCTGGAAGTGTTTGAGGCCAGGCTAGATGGGGCCCTGAGCAAACTGATCTACTGGAAGGTGTTCCTGCCCTTGGCAGGGGGGGATTGGAACTAGATGACCTTTAATGCCCCTTCCAACCCAGGGCATTGATTCTTTAATTCTATATTGATCAGCTTCCCTGCTAGAAAAAATTCAAGATGTTATCTCTATGCAATGAGGATTAGCTGCCTTAGAATAACAGCTCCTCTTCCATTTTGTGTATTTTCTGCTTTCTACCTTCCATTAACTTTATAATGGTAGAAAATTTGTTTCTTTAAAAAAAAAAAAAAAAAAAAAAAAAAAACAACAAAAAAGAAAAATTTTT
>VWYO01008380.1:272984-324931 GCA_013400275.1 Rhadina sibilatrix
AAAAAAAAAAAAGTAATACCAAGAATGAAGAGTTTTTGCTAAGAAAATGTAATAGCACTACATACTGGGAAAGAAGTTACAAACCCCTACAAGAGTGCTGTAAGGTAAATTTAATTGCATTTAATACAACACATAGAAATCTTGGTTAAAAAGATCTTTCCCACACTGCTTGTGTTCATTAGTTCATCTTGAGATTGGGGGTGGAGAGGAACTTCTAATGCCACATTTTAGGTACAGTCTTCCATTAGGTCTTGCATACTCCTTGAGGACCGTCAAGTGTTCAGACTCACTTAGCCAGACAGCAGCACAGGTTGTTCCAATGCCCACACCTGCTGCAGAATACTACCATGCATCAGAGAGAGCAGAGAAGCAGCAGCTGGCATTTGACATCCTGTCCATAAGGGTTACAAGCAGAACTGCCACAGAGACTTCTCATCACAAGATGAGCCTCAGGGATCTTAGGAATTGAACAAGAACTATCTGCTTACCTGTCCTAACAAAAGTCTGTCAAGATTAAATGCCTGTCCAGGCACTAATGAAAATCTTATGCATTTTGTACAGTTTCAAGCACTAAAATATTTTTAAAAAGGTCAGCCAGTGTGTGGATTCTCAGAATCAGAAAATTCATATCTTTCTATTCATATTTAATTTTGTAGAAAAAATCAATAAATAAACTTTGAAGAAACACAATTTTGAAAGTTTTCAAAGGTTGGAAAAGACTAGCCAAAATTAAATTCATCTGCACTAACTAATGCACAAGTTAACTGTAAGAACTTCTTTTTTTTAATGCTGAAAACATTATTTCAGACAATTGCCCCTGCTTTATGGACTATTGAACTAGAACAGTTTATTCTATGTGTTATTATGCAAAGGGGCAATCAACCCCTCTTGCAGAAGTCACACAGACCTCAACACATCATTCAGGATACTGTCAACACTTTAGAGACAGCTTCCATGAAGTGATATAATGCAGCTACCCCCTACTTATGAATTTTCGTCATAGTCCCTCTGGATGGGTGTCTAGAAGAGCAGCACAAACGCACTGCATATCTGAGACTGCTGAGTACGGAGTACTTGTGGCATTGAGACTGTTGTACCTTTACCTTTACCTGGAGGCCTTTTAGAGGTATCTTCTCATTGGTTTTATACACATCTTTTATAAAAACCTTCAGGGAAGCAAATTAAATAAAGAACTTTAACAACCTGTAGGCTGGTTCACTTATCTGTGGGCAAATGCTAACATGCTTAGCACAGCCTCAGGCAATCTTTCACACGCAGTGTCTAACAAACAGATTAGCCACCTCTGAAAAGGAAGCAGGAACAATCCATGACCTGCAGTGACAAGTAGGAGCTGCCAAGCAACACAAGAACAGTCCTACCAGCTCAGATCACTGAGGTACCTAACCCACTATGTTATATCCCACAGTCCTCCACATGCCTGCCTAGAAAAGGTCATGAGAGTTAAACAAGCAAATGCAACATGAGCTATAAGTCACTTGTAACCAGCTTTCTAGCTGGCTAACTGCAAACTGTACATTAAATTTTAAAACACCACAATACCTAATACTTCTCACACGCACAATAGCTTCAGCAGACCGAAATATTATCTGGAAGGGGTGAAAACTGTCCTCTTCACCTCCTTCACATCTACACTTCAAAATCTATTCTTTGTAAAGTTCACCAGGAAAGAGAAGAGTACACATTTGAACTTCAGATTCAAATATGCACCTCAGATTATTAGTACCATTGCTATCTACTTGTTAGACATTCTTGGAATTTTTAAGAGATCAAAAGAAAGGATTCAACTCAGAGCAAGACTGTACTATGGTAGTGAATACCTTTCCTTTGTGCTCAATGCATTCCTAGAAAACCAAGGAACTTTTTAATTCCAAGTTCCAAACCAAACACCATGGAGAAAATGATTAACTGAAATGTGATACAGATGAACTTGTTCAAATGCAGTGCAGCAATTCAATGACACCAATTTATTTCCTTCAGTGTGTGGTGTTTTGGGTTTGGAGATTGGTGTGGTAGGTTTTCTTTGTTTGGTTTTTTGGTTTTGGTTTTTTGGTTTTTTTTTTTTTCAAAGGAACAAGAACTCTGAAAACATCAGGACTTCTTTTTCCCCCCATGAGATTAAATTATTTCCAACTTTTTTTTTTTTTAATTGTGAAACGGACTATCAGAGAGGGAAAAAAAAAAGGAATGAACACAGCTCACTATTCTTGCAGCCTGTGGATTCTTGATATTATGTAGAGGATTGAATTACTTTAATGATGTTATTAAAGTATCCTACTGTAGAAAAGAAATATGCTTTCTTTTTAATATTCTCTTTTCACAGACTCCTTAAAACCAGGGATCCCCACTGATCTGCAGAGGCAAAGCAGAAAAGTACACAAAAACCAACCTGCATTCCTGCTATCCTCTTGTTTCCGCACATGGAAGAGGAGACCAATCACTAGGAAATCCTCAGTGAGGTTTAACCAATGACCAAAGATACCTTGTTTACTCCTATTGCCACCTGTCCGAGGACTGCCCCATCTTTCACCCAAAAAAGACATCTTCAGAATTTCTATAGCAATGCGTGACCATGAAAAAGATCATCATTTTCAGACAATTTAAGTTCAAGCCTTCTTCTCTTTTTTAAGAGATGTATCAAGTTCACAGACTGAGCTGGCACCAAAATTTGTACCTTTTGAGCAACTTGGCATGAGTTGGCAAAGACAGTTTGTCAAACATGGTCCAACTTAACTTTCTGATAATACAATATGTGCATCAACAAGCACCCTGGACATCATAAAATATGCATTTACCTACTACAAAATGTGTTCAGAAGCAAAACTGGTTTTCCAACTCAACTGCTGTCTTGAAGTTTGAAATGCACAACTATCTCACTAGAAAAGGTGAACATAAGCTAGTAGACCAAATAATTAGGTTTCAAGGATCATAAGGCAGTACACTTTCCTCTCCTTCTGTTGCCCTTCAGTATCTTCTTACCCAAATAGCTAGATTTTATAAACAAAGCAATTCTTGCTTTTCATTCCACTCCTAGAAACCTGGGCAGGATTAAGTCTAAGAAAATCCAGCTCAGAGGGAAGTACATCAGAAGTGGTCAAAACAGATGCAGACATGTTTTCAGCACCACAGAGATCCAAGTCTCAAAAATAACTCAATTTACTTACATAATCAGGTAACCTCAAAACCAGAGACTGGCAAACAATAACTCTTGCTTTTCCCCCTAACTTGCTGTTGTTAATGTACCTCACTTTGTACTACTTGCGCAAACAATGCCTGAGCCAGCTCGGAGCTGTTTATTAAAAACAAAACAAAAACAAAACAAACCAAACCCAAAACAACAAAACAAAACACCACTGCTGTGGAACTAAAAACTTGGACATTGTAATAAAGGATGTAGCAGGGACAACACACTTATTTCACCTGCAACTGAGAATTCTTTCTATTCAAACTGGGATTGGCTCCTGAAGATGCAGAAAATGTTCCTCGTTAGTTCATAAGCAGGTGGCTTCCCTGCCATGAATACCAGCTATTCAATCCCTCTTGCATTGCATGCTCCCGACAGAAGAGTTCCTGCAGTGTCTTTCAGAGAAGGCTTCCTGAGCAGCATTTTGACATCCCACTTCAGTTCAGAGCAACACCTGGTATTCCATTTTGAAAAGCACAGACTTGCTCTAGGGACTAACTGAGAAGTACAGTGTGCTCTGGAAAAGGCTATGCAAATCCAACTACTATCCACCTACAGGAGTGCAAAACAAATAAAAAAAAAAACTTCATATAATCCAGGAGCTATTATCTTATTTATGCTAAAGTGCCTGTATGTTCTTTTGATTTCTTCATTGAAGAGCTCCAGGGCAATAAAAACTCATTCAGCTGGAAAATTTAAGAATATTTAAATATAATATAGAGATACAATGCAGAATCTCTGATCATTAAATGGGAACACTTCATGCACCGATCTAACTCCTACATGTTAAGTGCTTGCAACACTGGACAATATTACCCTTCTGCTTGTAAATATTTTTCATACCTGTGAATAAACAAACAAAAATACTATCATAACCCCCATACTGAAAAGATTATGTTACTACAGAACAACTTTCCTTTATTTTTATTTGAAAATAGGATTTGTGTGCTTTCAAATTGTTATTTCATTCATTCTGTTTAATAAAAATATGTTTCTGTAAGACAAAAGCAACAGCACAATTTTTTATTTTTCTATGCACATCTGAAAACTCTGGGATTTGCTCATAAATTACTTCTGCAATTTGTGCTTAGGAGTTATCTTACCACTTGAGAATTCATTTTAGGCATACAACTAAGAAACAATCCAATTCAGTATCTAAATAGAGTAAGAGTTGTAAGTTGGCTCTAGAGTCGATATCACCTCTCATTTACCCCATTAACTTTAAACAAGGCTATTAATGATATGCAATATAGCTCAATAAGTAAAAAATAGACTTTAAGGTTCTATCCAGCAAGGGTTATACTTTTCTAATGAAATAAGAAACATAAAATAAATCCATGCAGAAAGCCACAGGCTCATAGTACCACACAACAGTTTTACTAAACTATAATCAGAGTTGTTTGCAATCATTAATTCATAAATCATCCTTTGGGGATTTCCCTACCTAATCTGTCTAAAACTATCTGTTAACAATGCTGAATTGCAAGAAAGATGCTCTAATTCTTCTTGTGCAGGATCACAGAGAGGCAGTTTTGATTTAATACTCATTCTACTGGAGAACTACAAAAAATTATTTAATCTGCAGAAAAGTCATTAATCAGATCCCAAAAATATGAAATATAAGATACCACTGAAAAAGAGCAATTGATTTTCAGCTATGTCAGTAAAAAGCATCTTTCTTCAGCCACTTGAAACATTAGTCTGACTCATTTATCACATCAAAGACTAAGGTATTGAACATTATAAAGTAGTAGCCAAGCTTAATTCAAAGACAGTTTTACTATCCAAGGGTTCACAGAAAAAAAAGCCTGAAACCACAGCTGTTTCATGATAGTTCTGTTACTCCTGCGATAAAATGTTCATATGTAATTTTCCTCGTAAAGCAGAATATAATTAGTGATAGCAACATCATTAATTTTTAATGCAACAAAATAATTTACCTCTTTAAATTATTCTAAGGTACTCCTGGGCTCCCCAGCATACCTTATAAACCACAACTGTAAATGATTATCTATTTCTCTTCCAGTGTTTCACAATGACCTAGTTTCAATGACTAAAAGCTGTCAATTAAAAACTAGTCTCATTAAAAGGAAACCTGCAACCACATCAGCCAAGAAATAGAACTGATACTTTGCAAGAATCACCTTTTCTACATCTAGATGACAATCCCCTAAGATTAACTCCAGCTTTGTGCAAAGTGGAACAATCAGGCTCCTTTAGGGGCACAGAGCACCAAGTGTAGGCTGAGTAAGAGCTGAGCTTCTGCCAGAAAAAGGATTTGCATGGAGTGCAAGACGCTTAACATAAACCAGAAGCTCACAAGTTAACCCACAATACCTACGGAACCGCAGGGAGAAGAGTCACTGAGTCAGCGACTAATTGGAACTATGGAGGTGCAACTCTGCACCCAGGCAGCACCAGATGTTTCCAGACCCACAGCAGTTACAGCATATGATCCATGGCAGAGTTTCTCTGCCATACAGGATGTAAAGTCTTCTGAGTTTAGCAGGAGGTTTGTGTCCCTCCATACAAGTTACAACGCAAGCCTTTACACCACAATTCATAATTTTATTACTCAACACTAGTGCCAAGTTTCAAGCCTAAAGTGAGTCCCAAATAAATTCATAAAACACATAATCCTGGAAAAGAAGAGAAACAGCTTCTCAAAGCTTTTGAGTTACTGGATTTTCTAAAGTACTGAAAAACAAAGACAAGGTCCCAAGAAGCATTTTAAAAAGAGTGCCTGCAGATCCTTTTTTTTTTCCCTCAGATGCAGTGAGCTAAAGACAAATATGGATCATCCTACTTGTTCCAAAAAAGACTTTTCCCATCGTCCAAAAAGAGCCATAAGGGGCAATGCACAAGCTCTGGCACCATACTGTAGCAACAACAGCCAACAATGTAAGAACCCTTTAGCACCTTAGACATATGAAAGAGAAAGACCTAGAGGTACCAAAAAAATGCCCAGTGAAACAAGGCAGCCAAGGGATTTGCTGGAAAAAATCTGTCAGTGCATCTGCTGCATGGGAAATGCAAATAAGTTGAGATGGATCTGAGTTTGGACTCAATGCTGAACTTCAGGAATGGAATGAGACTACACATATTGCTTAAGATTATGAATATTGTGCAGAGAGTATATGAGACACTTCTATTTAGAGTCTAATTGAGAAAGAGAGAACGTGATTAACAAGTTCAAAAGTAGGTATGTAATGACCCTGTACTACAATACTATGGCTACAGACATTATTAGCTTATATACAAGACTGATGCATGATGCAGAAGCAAAAAAGACAGGGAGAATGTGGTGTGGTTCCTCCCCCCATTTCTGTAGACTTCCAAGGGTAAAGAGCTAATGAAAAATTAGAAGCCTAACAGTGCTTTTAATGTAGGATTGTCTGCTTTAAACTGTTAGAAAAAAACAACTGAATTTCAGAGGGTTCCTCTCTTCCAATCTCTCCAACCTGTCAAGGTCCCTCCAAAAGGCTGTACAGTCTCTGGGGTACCAGCCACTCCTCCCAGCTTTGTGTCATCAGTGAATTTTCTGAGAAGGCACCTGCCCCTTCAGCAAAGTCATTGATGAACAATTTAAACAATACTGGGCCCAGTGTTGAACCCTGGGGACACCACCTGTGATAGGCCTCCAATTAGACCCCGTGCCACTGATTACAAAACCTCTGGGACCTGACAGTCAGTTCTCAGACCACCTCACTGTCCACTCATCCAGTCCACACTTCCTAAATTGGCCTATGAGGATGTTGCAAGAAACAGTGTCCAAAGTCTTGCTGAAGTCAAGGTAGAAAAGATCTGCTACTCTCCCCTCATCCATTCAAGTAAGTTGATTAATCATAGAAGTCAATCAGGTTGGTCAAGCCTGATTTACTTTTAGTGAATCCATGCTGACTACTCCTGAACCCCCTTCTTGTCATCCATGTGGATAGAGATTGCTACCAGAATGAGGCGCTGCATCACCTTTCCAAGGATTAAGGATGACTGGCCAGTAGTTCCCTGGCTGCCCTTTCTTACCCTTTTTGTAGGCTGGGGTCTTCAGTCCTCAGGCACCTCTCTTGATCACCCTGACCTTTCAAAGATACCTATAAGCAGCCTCGCTGTGCTGTCTGCCAGCTCTCTCACCACTCATGGATACACCCTGTCAGCACCCATTGACTTGTGGATGTAAAGTTTGCCTACGTGTTCTCTAACCCCACCTTCCTTGAGGAAGAAATCTTCCTTACAACATTCCTTTACCCTGGTCTCCTGAGTTAGAGATTTCTGAGGGCTGGTGCTGTCAGTGAAGACTGATGCAAAGATGGCATTCAGTAACTCTGCCTTCTCTATTACCACAGTCCCCCCTCCATTTAGCAACACCCCCCTTAGTTTTTCTTTTGTTATTGATGTATTTGAAGAAGCCACCGGAGGACTTCCAAGCCAGCAAATCCACAAACAGCTTCCCCAAACACACTGCTAGCCTACGGAGCTAGCCAGTGTCAGCAGCACTGACAGTGCAGCAGCACTGACAATAGCATACTTGAACTCCATGTCTGCAGTTTTACACTTCTCTTAAATCTCTCTTGGACAGTACATTATTTTTCAGTTCCACGGAGAATAACATCAGTCCCACTAAAGATACAGTAATGTACCAGCTATTTCAGTCCATTTCTCCAGGAGTTATAACCCTGATGTACTCTGTTACTTCCTTACCACAGTTTTGCCCTGATCTTTTGACAGAAAATAAGAACAGAGTAGAGCAGCTATTCATAATTGCACTCAACTGCAAAAGAAAGTGAAGCAATCCCTATTCCAGAATGTACCTCTGTAAGGTACTTGGAGAATCTGTGTGGAATCAAAGTGATATGCAGAACACGATGTGAAAATGTTAGATAAAATGAACTGGAACAACTTTCGAACATTAGATGTTATTCACTAGAATTTCAAGGGGCTCAAAGATACAATGGATTGTATCAACTTTATCATGCAATCTTCTGCTTAAAACCAGGTCAACAGTGGAGGTATGGATGTTGCCCTAACGCTTGTACATGTCAAATCAATACAAGAAGTTTAGAAGTAGTAAAAAGAATACACCCAAGTAAATATGATGTATTGATAAAGATTTAACAAAGGCGTTTGTTAAAGGAATTACTGCCTCACAAAATCAGATTTCCTCTGTAGACATCAACTACATGGATAAGGCACTCTGCTGAAAGAAAACTAGGAAACAAAATTCACATCACAGTTCTCAAAAGACATCAAGCAAGTCTGAGAAAAACAGAAGCTGATCTTTGGTATGAATATAAACTCATCAAGAGACAGAATGATGAGAAGGAAGATGAAGGATATCAGTAAGTGAATGATTACTTACTTTAATAAGAGTTACACAGAAACCTGTACTGCACCATGGATTATTATATATAATAATAAAGAGAGAGAGATAAGCAAGTAATAAAATGATGAAAATTTGTTGCTGACCCTAATTTATTTGAGACAGTAAAGATAAGATCTGACTACAGAATTGCAGAAACATCTTGCAGCACTGACCAGGGAACAAAAATGTCAGACCAAAAAAATCACTGCAGATCAAAGTGATACAGATGGGAAAGTACGTTCCTAGCTATCCTTATGAAAGCTAGGTCTGAGCTGACCATTGCTCCTCAGCAGTAAGATCTTTTGATTACGAAACAGACATCCATGAAAAAATCTGACTTGTTATGATGAAAACAATTTGCAGGATCATCTAGTCTAGTTCCCTGCTCAAACCAAGTCCAGTTAGAGTATGCTGTTTATAGTCTTAACCATTCTGAACATCTCCAAAATTGCAGACTCTGTAGGAGCTCTGCACACCTCATGCAGTGTTTGCCCTCCCTTACATTGAAAAAAGCCTTCTCATATCTCATTAGACTTCCCCATGTTTCAACTTCTGTCCATTGCTGCTTCTTGTGTCACCATACATGTCTGGGATCAGTCTGTCTCTCTCTTCCCCGTACCTGCCATTAGGTAGGTAGCTATAGACTGTGGTAAACTCTGCCATGGTCCAGACACAAAAAAAAAAAAAAAAAAAAAAAAAAAAAAAAAAAAAAAAAAAAAAAAAAAAAAAAACCAAAACTTTAAGTGATACAGAGAGAAAACTACCATCCTAGCTTTCTATATGAAAGCTAACAGACATCTCTCTTCCTGAGGTGGAACAAGCCCACTTCCTTCAGCCTCTCTACTTATATCATATACATGTTTTCCCTGGTACTGTGGAGCACAGAACTCAACATGGTACTGTACCCCATGCTGCCTCACAAGTGCCAAACAAAAAAAGAATCACTTCTGCAGTCTGCTTGTTACATTCATGCTCCCAACCCCATGCAGCTGGCCATCACTGCTGATGCCCATTCAACTTGTCCTCCGGGACCCCCATGCAAAGTTTTCCTGTGGACAGTTGATCCCAGCCTGTACCCTGGCTCAGATACATCATTTGGACTTCACAAACTTCCTGTCATATCATCTTTCCAGGCTGCCCCTCTGTCTAGCAGCCCTGTCATCCACAGTGTCAGACACTCCCCAGCCTGCTGTAGGGAAGTTCACATGCCTGTTGAACATGCTGGTCCATGCTCACCCCAACATTCAGATCACTAATAAGATGTTAAACAGTATTGGCCCCCATCTCAGTCCCTGATAATTGACAAAAACAAACAAACAAAACAAAACCACAAATAAACAGCCCCTCCCCCAAAAAAACCAAGAGAGAAAAGTTTACAGATTATATACAGACCTCAAGCCTGATGCACAATGCCTGAAAACTGCATCAATGAGCTTTTCACATTATTTGGAAAACATCAGCTGTGGGTTCTTCTTTGGGCTCTAATACACAACTCCATAAACTTCAGGAAAAACAGAACACTGGCAGAACATTATGTAACATTATATAACAGTTACTGAAATGGGAATTATTTTAGCTAGCTTCAGAGAAAGCTAGGAAACAATATGACAGTAAAGAACAGGTTTGTTTCATGCACCTCAAGGCACTGTTAACTTATGTAGAATCTAAGACCGACAACAACAGCATTCAAAAGGATTGGTATCATGGGCTTTTTGTAGCTAAAATAAAGATAAGCTTAAAAGCTTATATTTTTTACTATATAGGTCAAGTCAATTCCAAAACCTCTGGCAGGATCTCCTATACCAAGAAAATTGGAAAAACATGTTTAGTAACATGTGGGCACACAATAATTCTCCAAAGTGCCTATGACAAAATGAGTCCTGTGAAAGTTGAGCAGCTGTAATCACATTGGTCTGCATTCCGGATGCTGGAGGATAGGTCACCTTCAACTGTGAAAAGTGACTTTGCTCTTTCGGGAATACAGAAGTATAGGATGATTTGGGATGCAAGCAAAAGGTCACCTAGTTCCACTCCTGCTCTGCCAAGGGCTGGGACACCTTCCACGAGATCAGGTTGCTCAGAGCCCCATCCAACCTAGCCTTGAACACTTGCAGGGATGGGGCACCCACAGCATCTCTGGACAACCCACTACAGCATCTCACCACCCTCAAAGAGAAGACTTTCTTCCTAACATCTAATCTAAACGTATCTACTTTCAGCTTAAAGCCATTCTCCCCTGCTCTATCACTACGCACCTTTGTGAAAAGCCCCTCTCCAACTTTCTTGCAGGTCCTCTTCAGACCTCTTCTAGAAGGCTGCAATAAATCTCTCCAGAGCCTTCTCTTCTCCAGGCAGACATATCTCAAAGTTTCCCTCTTTTTCCCAAGTACCTGACTGTGCAGGTTGACAAATACCTATTCTGCTGTTTCTCAAAATGCTTCCTTAGAACAGATGTAGACAGACAAACTCCTACAGCTGTGAAGGTACCCAACACTAGCAAACAGGTACAGAATGGCAGCTGCGGAAGCCACTAGTGGAGCCACATCCTGAAAAGTGCTTTTTTCCCTGTGCTTTGCTTTTCCTCAACTGCTTAAATGACTTGTTATTAAATGAGTCAGCACTGACCACTTCAAACACCCTTCCTGACGTGTGTTGCCAAAACCTTTCCATTAAAAAAATGAACCCCAAAATAATTAGACTGGAAATGGGTAGCAGCAGTGAAGGAGATATATAGACTTTTAAAGAATGCCATAATATTTATGCATGGAAAACTGAACAAAAGACACCTATCCCAGAGAAGGAAATAATACTTATCTTAAAGAAAATCATGGTGCTTGATTCCAGAAGCCATCTTTTCTGAGTTGCATGCCACATGCTTTGCAAAATACTCTACACTGTTCTTTTCACAGTACAGCTACATAGATAGTGACAAAGAAGTGTTAGCAAATATGCTTAATTCTGTGGCTTTGTCATCTGTGTCACCTGTGGCACTCTTAGAAATGGGCCACATCAGGGTCTGAACAGATCTAGTTTAACTCTGTAAATACTCTAAGTTTTAAAACAAATTTTAATTGGTTTAATAAGTACATGCAGTAATGACTCTAAGGGTTTCTCCTGCTGGAAAAATAGGAATCTTATACCACTGCTGATGGCAAATGTACTCTGTTACAACATAGTTTATAAGGAAAAAAACTCAAGCTGCAAAATGCAATTAAAAAAAATCAAACAAAACCAACCCTCACAATTGCTGAGGAAGAACAAGCAGGCAAACACATGTTTACAATATTACAATGAGGACCATGTATAGTACGGCACATGAATTTAAATAAGAATCAATGCAGCTTTTTTTTTTTTTTTTCCTTAAAGAAAAGATTTAGCCCCACATGAGAGATTGGAAGTGAGTTTGTCAGACAAGGCACCTTTTGTTTCCTCCTTGCTTAAAATAAGTAGTGAAAAGCAGCAGGAACATTCTGACTATTTTTTTTTTCAGTAGTATACAAGTATCACATAGCACTTCTCAGATTTTAACAAAAGGGTAAACTGTGAAGTTAACTTCACAGTAGGAACAAAGCCCTTAGCAAGTGTATTTTGTACAAGCAGAAAAACAAAGTCCTGAGGGTTATGCTACGCACAGCTTATGCAGAATCTACAAGCAAATTCTGAGACTAAGAAGTACTCTATAAACACCATTTTGCATAAATTTCTGAACAAAGCCAGTCAGTGAGATCTCAACTGAGCAATCCAGATGGAATGGTACAGGCAGAACTGATAAACCACTATAGTAAGTGGGGCATTTTACCAGGCAGGTGTAGGGAGCTATTACTGACACTATCAGCAACTGCAGCCTGAATCTGAACAGAGCTCAGCGCCTCTGCTTCAAGGAACACACTAGTCTCAAGTCTGGAGTGCCTCTGCAGGAAAACAGTGAGCTCTGAGTGTTCACAAATACTCAGGCACCCTGCACACCGGGGAAGTGAAAGCTGCTTAGCCCTTCTGGAAGACGTTGTCATGGGCTCTGTGGTCAATGAAAAGTCATACGTGACGCACTTATGTGTGGGTTTGTTGCAAAGGTAATAAGATCATTGTTATTACAGTGTACTCCAGAGAAATAAGAACATCTTCGCATAAATCTGTTAAAAGCACAAATTTAACATATGCAACTAAATTCAGCTTTTGCAACTGGATGTGTTTCTGATCGCTCTTAAGCTTTCTAAAAAAGAGTCTCCCTATTTTATCTCAGCTGTTTCAGGACTAGAAAATTCACTTAAATTTACTTTGCTTTGGAGTAAGTGGTTGAATCCCTTTGAAGGGCTTTGCTCTAGTGACTGTGATTTCTCCAAACAGAAAAATAAATACACATTACCATGATGGGTACAGAAACACAATTACCCATCAGAAACTCTTCCTGCAGATCAGACATAAAAATGCAGAACAAGACTTCCCACAGTTCGTTTCCAGATGGATTATAAGGAGATAAACACAATTTGACCTCACCAGGACTGGTTATTTTTGTATAACTTTTACACATTGTTCAAAGATTTTGTAGATAGGTTATGACTTGCTAACTTTATTGATCAGTGGTCAAAGCACAAAAATCCTACACAGCAAACACTGTGCTGCTTTCAGACATTATTTTTCATTAAAAAATTCTAATTAGTATATCAAACCCCAATTTTGTCACTAAATGTCTGAAAAAACCCCCAACAGCAACAACAACAAAAAACACCAACGCCAAAGTAACTGGCATATAACCACTTAGCAGAGCACCGAAAAGCCCGATTTGGGGGAATTTTACGGTCATTTAGCACGGTGCGGGACATGCTAAAAGGTCATCAAGACAGTTTGCCTATTATCGAACCTCTTAAAAATCGGGCACTACTCCGGGGTGCAGTAGGAGCTCCAATCAATGCAACGCTCAGGCCAGACCGCGAAAACACAAAGCTCCGCCAAAGCCCCAGGAAGACGAGCGCTCTCTCCGGCGCCGAGCGGGGAGGACAGGAGCGCGCTCCCACGCGGGCAGCCAGCAGGCGGGAGGCTCGGGCAGCCGGGAGCGCTCGGGCGGCGGGGCAATCCCTCCGTCCCCCACCCGCCGCGGCGTCCCGGGGCTCGGACCGCCGGCGGCACCGCAGCGCCCCGCGTTACGCAACGCTCCCCCGCGACCTTGCGGAGAACTTGGGAGTCTTTCCCGGGGAGGGACGTGCGAGCAGCATCACCGACACGGCACCGGCTTCGGCAGCCGCCCGCGGCCGGCGGGACCCCGGGCCGGGCGGGAGGGGGCGCGGCTCAGAGAAGCCGCCCCCGCCGGCGCGGCCGGAGAGAGGGGGCTACGGAGCGCCGCGACCCGAGCGCGCAAACTTCGGCGGCGGCCGAGCTCCGTCCCGGGCGGGCAGAGCCTCCCGGAGNGGATTTAAAGCGGCAGCTCCCGCTCGGCGCCTCCCGCCCCGCCGCGCAGCCAGCGCCGGCCGCTGCCGCCCGCCCCTCTTTTCCCGCAAACCCCCCCGCCCCACCCCGCAGCCGGCGGAGGAAGGGAACCGGGACTGGTCCCGCCACTGCCGCTCCGACCCGAAGTTTCCCGTCCGGTCTCGCTTGGGGCGGGGGGCAGGCGGAGGGTCCCTGCCCGAGGGGGGAAGCCGGAGCCGGCGGTGGCTGAGGGGCTCGGGCGGCCCGGGCCGGTGACCGGCCTGGGGCTGCAGCGGCACCGGCTGGCGCGGGAAGGCTGCTCGCGGTCGGGAAGTGTGGGGCGCCGGTGTGGGGGCCAGGGAGAGGCAGCCGAAGAGCCGCTCTCTTCTTGGGAAGGGCTGCAGTCACGATTCGCCTACTTTTAGCATCCGTGGGGCTGATGAGGTGCTCAAACTAAACGCCATCAGCTTCTCTCTTGAAAGCCTCACGGCGAAGGGGAAAAAAGGCTTCTGGCTTTGGGTGATTTGTATTCCACACCTGGCCGCTCTTAGAGAACAGCTATCGTGCTTATCCGGGTTTGCCCAGCCCTGGTGCTAAGGCAAGAACATCTGTTATTGATCTAGCAAAAAGAAGGCAAAAGTGATTCAAAGAAATAAACGTGGTTTAGTTTGTGTTGTGGGGTTTGTTATGGGCTAAATTCGCTTCTCCACTTTATTTAGTAACCTGTGTTTGAAAAGTATCCGTACATGGATGCCTACAGGTCTCATTTGGCTTGTGTGTATTTGGTAATGCTGATTTTTCTACAGGCTTGCCGGCCCAAAATGATAGAGAGGGAACGGAGCCTTTCTGGCTGTTACCCAAAGTACCACGGTGCAAAGCAGCTCCCGCCAGCGCTGGGGCCACTCCGTGCGGTGCCGTGCGGGAGACCAGCGAGCCAGTGTAGGATCTGGGACCGCGAATCGCTTCCACGGAACTACTTAGTTTCCTGGCCAGAACTGATGATTTGTGTTTGACTGCTCAGCTCCCGCACAGCACGACTCTGTAATCGTGTCTTTGGCTTTTTTTATGTTTTAGATCAGAGACTTTGTATCATTTTATGTCTTTGAAAAGATTTCTAACCCTTTTGCACATAGCATCTTTTCCACGATTTTGAAACACAGACGTAAGATAAAGGACAATATTTGTTGTCCTTTAGAGTCCTATGGACTTACCCATATTTATTAAAAAAGAAAATTGCCAGAGCTGCAAGTATAACACCAGATAACGACATGACCCTATTCCTAGCTCTTCAGGAAATTGGTTTCCAACACAGTCTCATATTTTCTAAAATGACATCTTATATAACATCAAGTGTTTCAGGAGAGAACTGAAGGCTTAAACCTGCCATGGTACACAAACACCTGAATGATGGTGTAGACTTGAAATAAATGCTAGTCATGCTTGATCAAAGTGGTTCAGAGTACACTTGAGATTCCTTGGTTTTTTCTCACAAACTTTTAATTTTCTTACAACATCTTTTGTTCTTTTTTTCTTTGTTCCTGTTACACGTTTTTCTTTTACTTCTCAATAGCCATATTCTAAGCTCTGGCAACAACTGCTTTCTTTTACATTTTGATAGAGTACTGAGAGTAGGTATGGTTGCAGCCTCCCCAAAACTCTACACTGGTATAGGAGAGATCTGGATCATGAGCAGAAGCATCCACCAAAGTCTGTAACACCAGAGAGAAGTGTATTTCTTTTTCCCCTGTTATTCCCACTTATTGACTATTTTATGAATATTGCCATAATGCAAATTAACTGTCATCAGCATCTACAGATACAAATCTATGATTCATGTCAGAAATGCACTAGAAGGACATGAATGAATACTTGGATGCACAGGTGGTATGTAATTTGACAATTTGTGTCACTTAATTTCAAAGACAGCTGCCTGTCATCTTCAACACAGTAACAGATCAGACATTCCAGGAATGACATTTTCTGATTCAAAGCAGCATTAGTAACAGAGGTTAATGATTAATTTTGAAGATTGTAACTTTTTTTTTTTTTTGAAAAAGAAGAAACATTGACTTTAAAAGTGGCAAAAATAGTTTAAAAATATTTTCTGACACTTAGTGGACAAATTACGTGAACATTGCAATGCCTTTCTGCAGACAGAAGCCCTTTTCCCAATCTACCACTTTGTTTTACTGCTTGCACTTTGTTTTCACTCAGGAAGCAGCGTTAGTGGGTGGTGCTAGTGACAAAACTGTCTAGCTCTCCCAATTCTCCTCCTCAGGTGCTTCCAGTTTTAAGCAGGGAAAGGACTGCTCTGCTTCTGGAATCCTGTGCTAGGCAAACAGAGCATATGTGATGTTTTTAATGTAACACAGTTGAAAAGCTCTGGCATGCTGCAGACTAATACCTTTGAAGACATCTTGAGGAGATCGTCAAACATCATAGCCTGAAGCTTAATTGTGCTTTTTAATTATGTTAAGACAATTTGAATAAGCCAGTGTGATAGATTGCAACCACACCTTTGGCACGCCAACACATACCTCTGAGGGAGCACACTGTGCAGTGCACAGCAGAAGAACATTTTGCATACAATCGTCTTCAGCCCACGAAAGCAGTAGCCCACCACCCCACAAAGAACATCCCTCCTGGCTGCAGGGTGTGAGGACCACCCACTGGCCATGGCAGTCTCATGTTACCACTTGAGTTATCGCTTGAGTTACCACTGTTCAAGTCTGCTTTTGAACCTGTAAAGCATTTGAAGTATGGAGGACAAGAGTAATGCCTAATGGACTATATTTCTAACTTCATAACTTAGTCAGTGGTCAAGGGGAAAGAAGTGATTCATATCCTCCGAGCATTATGAACTTGTCAATCTGGTCCTCCTTGTATTTTTTCCAAACTTCACTCAAGGAGGTGACACCTGCTCCTCTGTCGATGATCTCCCGTGAGCTTGGGTTCTGTGACTGGTGACATATGTCATATGTTTCCTGTATCATGTTTGTCTTGGGTTATAGAACCCAAAATGTGTATTCTATTTCATCTGCTGAAAGCAGCTGGGGAGATGTTCTTCTTTTTCTCTTGTAACTCTGGGAAGAGGGGGGCGGGTGCCTTTTGATAATGGGCCAGCTGTTAAAATCAGGTGGGGCAGTGTTTATCTCTTTTCACAGGTGACAGGTTCCTACACAGAAAGTAAGCCAGTCTTCCCTCATCTAGCTCTTCACTTTTATTGTTCCTATCTGAAGTAGCTTTTGTAGAAGACAGCATCACTAACTAGCACAGTGCTGTGCTAATGTTCTCAGACAAAAGTGCTGTTCCCCACACTCTGACATTCTGTCAAGGATGGCCAGATTGAGCCTTTATGTGTGGTTAGGCCTCTCACCATGGATACTGACCTCTTAGCTTTGATGAGAATTATATAAAACGTACTAATGAGCGTACTAGGCATATCTTATGCTACCTGTGCCATGGCTTGTTTGAAGAAGCTGTCAGCCAGCCTCAGTTTGATGGAGCAGCTGGCACCTGCTCTTACCTTCTAGTTAAGATGCGTGTGCTCTCTGGCCTGTTTAAAGCAAAACGAGATGGGTAACACATAAACGGTTTAAATTTTTCTTTTTCTAATTTGGTCATTCTGACCAGCATAAGGTTCAGCAGTGAAAACAGAAGCCTTTTCCACATGGAGAACTCTTCCTTAGGAAGCAGGTTATAGTTGTTCCATATGTGCTGTTGAGGCACATGCAGCAAAGCAGATGCCATTTCACCAGTCAAGACGGGTTTGAACATGTGAGCTGTGAAGAGGAGCTTAGCAGTTTCTGTCCACAAGGAGCAGTTGGTCTAGGAAGCACAAACTGCAGGGAGAACAGGGAAATACTAGTAAAGGCCAGCTGATGGGATCAGAGGGCTTTTTAGTCAATTTTGATAATGATCACTTTTCAACACATGCTTATAACAAATAAGACTTAGGAATTAGCTAAATTATTAACACTTCAAGGATGAATTCCAAGGGGTAATTGGTCTTTCTCCTCCCACAGAGAGCATCCCAAATATCCAGGGGTGAGAGGAAGCAGTGCCTCCATTGCTTCCTTATCTCCCAGCTGCAGTCTGGAAAGCAGAGCTGAGTGGGCTAAGTGTCAGATTGCTCCCTTTCTCTTTCCTCCAGGTGAGATTAAAGTTATAGCGGTGTGGGAGGGGAAAGCACATCAATCATCCTTCCAGATGAAATTTAGAAATCTACTTTAAGATTAAGCTTTTCCCTCGATTGCCTCTACTTTCCTCTAAAATCCGAAAAAGTCATATTTCTTTTTTTTTTTTTTCTGTGGGGATGTTTTGCAGGCAGCTTGTGAAATCAGAAATTTTAGAGACACAAAATTTAGGCTTTTGTGAAATGTCAAAAGATGGGAGATAAGCATTGCGCGAAATGTCTAGTCTTGATTGTTAGTGGTTATTAACTCCAAAGTACATTACTTCTTTATAAAAACAATCAATCTTTTATGTTTGCTTCAAGCCCTATAGTAAAAGATTCTTTACAAAGACTGCTTTTTTTTTCTTTTTTTTCTTTTTTTTTTTTTTTTTTTTTTACATAGAGAGCATTTTATGTGACTCTACAGTGACTATATTTGTCATTTTGTGAATTTACTAGTTTCACAGTGGGATTGCAACAGTTATTACAGAAACTATGAAGAAGAGGTGTTATAAAAGTAATGGATAGATGTATCTCAAGGACTACAAGCTAGCGTCTATTTTTATCTGAAGGTTTTTCCAGAGTAATGATATAATAATAATACATATATTCAATATATATAGTACCTGTGCCCATACAGCCAGAGAGTGACTTCAAGCTCTCTCTCTCTCTTTGAGTTTACAAGGTGGTAGCTGTGAAAATCTTCAGCAAGTAACAGCTATTTGGCCATGCTACCAAATGTGGTACACCTCCTAAACCCTTCCATCCCCTTTGTCTGAGGAAAAAGAGGAATCTTGTTTGGATGGTCAGACACTGATAGCCCATCATTGCTTCTCTGCCTCTTTTACAGAGCTCAGAAGAATACAGTTACCCATGCTAGTTCTCCAGGAAGTCTAAGGACATGGTATTTTTCATCTATCCCAGCACCATCAAGAGACTTCTATAATAAGTAGTAGGTTTTGAGAACACATCTAGGCACAAAACATATGTTTCCTGTATCATGTTTGTCTTGGGTTATGGAACCCAAAATGTGTATTTTATTTCATCTGCTNTTGTATTGTTAATATTCCTAGTAAAGGACTGTTATTCCTATTTCCAAATCTTTGCCTGAAAGCCCTTAATTGCAAAATTATAATTTGGCAAGAGTAAGGGGTTTACATTCTCCATTATAAGGGAAACCCTAGTTTTCCCTGGCAGATACCTGTCTTTCCAAACCAAGACAATGTTGAGCACAAAGAGCACAGAAGCTTTAATCAACCAATCAAAATTAAAGAAAGAACATTAAAGTCAGTGTCTGAAGGTTATTTCCCACTTTTTCACTGGTGTTTCCTACCAAAGCCACCTGCAGTTTTAGAAGATGTGTGTCTAAGGTAGGGAAGAGTAAGGGAACAATTTTCAATCCTGTAAAAATTTACTTTTTAAAATGATAATAGGAGACTTTATTGGCATGGAAAAATGTGGTGGATAATATATAATGGATGCTGCTAAAGTTACCCAAGACTTTCCATTGTAAGACTCGTGCTTTTGGTTGAATATGAATATGCTGGCTTTAAAACAGGTGCTATGTACTGCTGCTCTGTAATAAAGCCTGTGGTTTTTTCCCTGCATTTAAAGCTTCCTTGTGCTGTCCTTTAATACACATTACTGATATATAGACTTGAGTCTAACACTGACATTGGTGTAACAGCTTTTGGAGGTGAAAAGTCTCATCAATTTAGCTTCAGCTGTGAATTTGGCCTTATTTCAAAAGGACATCTGAAAAATACAGTCTCAGCTTGACCTGTAAGTAGGAATTAATGTGCAGTTGTGTAAAATCATACCCTAGGAATGGTAGAGTGCAGGATTCTTTTCAGACAAACACTATATAGATTTATCAATGCATTGCTATACTCTTTGAAACTCAGTGCTGCTCTAACATCTCAGGCAAAATCCCCTAGATGATCAGTTCCTTGATGTAGATGATCAGTTCCTAGATGTTCAGCAAGTTTTGCCTTCTTTCCTTGCAGTCTGTGAAGTTCTTCTTTTGCACATACATATTTTTCAAAGGACTGTGGCTGAGACTTATTCATTACATCAAGGACCTTATTCTAAATAGGAGCTAGCACCAGCTTTAGATGAAGGCATGAGCAACCTTGCAGTATGCAGATACAGGATAATCAACTCTCATGAAAGTCTTAAACTGACCTGTAGCTAGCATTGGGAATAAGCTTTTGATGCCAAATCTCTTATCTCTTTCAAATCTACGATCATCCTAGCACAGAGTGGTATTTTGTTGTTTTTTTTAACAGTTCCTATGGGTTATAAAATAAATATGGAGGATTAAAGGTTTGAAGAAATCTCTAGCCTGCAAAATCTTTAAGAGCATTTGCCACCTAGCAACAGCCAGGAACGTGCATTTCCTTCAAACAATCTGCAATTGTATGATTCAGAAAAATCCTCCACAGTGTTTATAACTGCAATTGTAACTTATGTAGGAAGGAAAAATGCAGCAAAAGGCTCTGGTTGCATCACTGACAAAGGATTTCATTACCATAAGAAGTCCCTAACAGGGTGACAAATAATCAAGATTAAAAAGAATGTGTGAGACCAGCAGAAAGGGAAACAATGACGTTCCCATTATAGCTGTGGCCTTTGCAATAAATGATATGTCAGCTTTTTCACTTTGAATTGTGCTGAATAACTTGGTGATTTTAATTCATCAGCAAATGAATACTTAGATTAGAAGCTATTTTCTTTTCAAATGTGCGTTTGCTAACTTAGCCATGCAATAAATACCACACTCCTTGAAAAGTGTGATAATATAGATACTGCTTATAGCTGTTAATGATTTAAACCACAGATACTCTGTTAGTTTGCTCAGATACGTGAGGAAAGTATGGGAATTATAGGAGAGGAACTGTAATTGCAACATGCATGAGCTGGCTGGCTATCAAAATCCTGTTGGTCTGCATTTTGTGATGTTAATGAGAGAGTAGGGGAAAATTACACAGATGCTAATGCACATGGGTTCCATTTAGATGATTATCATGCATAAGTCTTTGCAACATCTAAGAATATACTTTATTGTCAGTTATCCCAGTTGCTCCGTTTCCTCCTTTTATTTTAAATCTCCTTAAAGGAAAGAGCTTGGGGATATCTAAGGACCCTGCAATTTTCAGACCTCCCTGACCTCAAAACCATTGTCATTTGTTAAGGAATTTCACTCATGTGACATTGTTAAATTAACCTGGATCTGTTCTAAAAAAAATGAGCCGCTTCTAGACTTGTGTTCATAGCATTACTTAAAATTCCTTATTAACAGGGTACTAAACCCCACCTTGTTTCAGTGTATGTTCTTTTTAAAACATGAGTTGCAGCTTCTCAGTTAACCAACCAACTTAAGCCCAACAAAGACATGACTAATACATACTACAACAAAACACTTCAAATGCTAAAAGATATTGTTGCTAACCCCTTACAGGCAGCTGGTAGGATTCAATTCTGTTTCTGGCAGCAGGAGAGTACATGCTGAAGTATCAGAATTGGAGCAGAAAATTGTAAGTGCAGCTGAAATGGAAGGGGAAGCAGCAAGCTATTGCCAAGGGATCACAAGGATTTTTGAAATAAGTACATTCAGTGAGTTTATACTAAATATTAAAAGTTCCAGAAAGCATAATGTAAATAACTGAAAGTTTAGAAGCCTGTCTTTTTCAGTCAAGTTCAAAGTATTAAAAGCATTTCTTAGAACCTGACGTTTGTACTGAATTGCCGGTGCAATATCAGCCATTTTTGGAAAACATCCTAATGTAGACAGGCCCTAATAGGCAAAAGTTTTGAAAGCAAAATGAGGGGTTGCAGCGCAAGGAGAACATTGACAGAATGGATTTTTGCTGTACTCACTAACAGTAGTCTTGACTCTTCCATTGATGCACTTTGGAGTGGTGCCACATGAGGACTGCACGTTCAGGTATGCTCAGGAAAACACTGTTCATGTTCCTCAGCAGGAACAAGTTTGCAGATCACAGGTGGATCTGTGCTCTTCAGAGCTCCAAGCTTTCTTCTCTCACAGTTGGTCTATTCTAGCAATCAGAATGTGAAATCTAATTGTGGGTTTTGGATAAGGAGAAAATAGTTTCCTAATCAATGTTTCCTTGATCCTGCCATAAGGGATGGCAGAAGACCTGCTTCTCTGAAAAGAGGAGAAACCAATCTATGAGAGACAGTTTGTGTTTTCAGAGTTCCAGGATTCAGGCCAGCTATATAGCCTGCAAGTTGTTTCAGACTTGTTTCTCAAGACTTCATTTACTGTCTGTGCCTCTATATGTACCCATTTTGATTTCTCACAATACAATATATCTTACCAAGCAGCATAATTAGAAAAATATCACTCTAAAACAGTGTATTTTTGGAAACTTAAAATATCACAAAGTGATATGTAATTGATAATTATATCCTGATGGAATTGCTCCCTACTCTGCCTGTCATGCTCAAATACTGGTATGCATCAGGTATCAGAATCTTAGCCCTTCCAGAAGAAACTGCAACAACTGTATTTTATCTGCCTCTGTGTCCTTCTCAAAAGTTATGATCAAGGGCTGAGGGGATACAGTAAATGATTATATTCTTTTAGCTCTAGCAGAGCTTATCCTTGACTTTGAAAGATAGATGATTAAAACTCACATTTTTTTAAAAAATGGGCACAGCAAGACATAAAGTGAAAATCCACCTAGATTAGTGTAGCCTGGTGTACAGGTCACACATGTGGCTTTCATAACCTGATTTAAATCCCTTCTTAGCCAGCTTCAGATCATGGTCTTGAAACTAAATTCCCACTTCCCATCTGCGTATTTAGCTATGGATGTTTCAAGGTGGTGTCTTTTTTTGAAGAAATCTCAGTCAGGCTTTGTCTTCATTCAGATACAAAACAGGAACTGCTGTGTTCCCCACAATTAAGTCTTACCTAAATTCAAGAAAAAAAGAAGATTCAATAGCATTTTTTCAGTCTTAATATTTTACTAATGTACTTATGATTTACTGCTCTTTTTATTTCAAAATAGAGTTGGGACTTAAAAGTGTGATCTGGAGCAACTCTCACTGTGTATAGCAATGTTTCTGAAGGTTTACCTTTCATCCCAAACAAAGAATGGTAGAGTCCACTTAAGGTTTTAAACATAAGCTTCTTTTGTCCTCCCTAATATTCTTTTCAGTATCAGAAAGTGCTTTAAGACATTTCCCTCCAAAGCCTTCATAATGGAAACTGAATTAATACTTTTGACTCCTAAATCATGCATCATTTTGCTTCTTCCCTAAAAAGACTTTCTTAAAAAGAAGTCACATATTAAATATGAGTTTCGGAGAAAGTTCAGTGTTCCAAGGGCACTTTTATAAAAGGCATGAGAAGCTGTCTTCAGACAGGGATTTTGTGCATGTATGCTGATCCCAATAGACTTAATGTGCATGATGGAACTGTACTATAGCCGTGCAATTTGAATTAGACTGTTACTTTTATATCTCTTATCACAACTCCTTTCCAGTTAACATTCATTTAAAGCCTGCATTTGTAATTCCTTAGGATATTTCCCCCCCCAATTTTTACAGATCAAAATATTCATGAGACCAGAATCAGTAGTTTATCATATTCCTTATCTGAATACAGCAAACTTGCTTACAGTTGATTCTGTTGTACTTGGTCACAATTCTCTAGCAAGGAAGAATAAACCCTACAAGTTGTTTTGTTGCCTTATGCTTCTCCCATTAGGATTTCATTGAAGGAAATTCTTTGGTGAGAGTCAAAACCCTTCAGACACTGGCCTAAAAGTCTTGCAGGGGAAGTCAGCTGTCATCTCCTGAGTTCTCTGGGTGAAGCACAGGTCACAAAAAGGCACATTTGTGAATTCCCATTTACATAGCCCAAGCTCTGGTCATGAAGCTGTATTCTGGCTTCCCACCACCTGATAACTTTTCTTACTTATCCTGTGTTCAGCACTACGGATGTTCTCAGTTTTTGGCAGACTAATGTGGAAAGATAGCTAGCAGGAATTAGGCTCGGGGAACATGCACCTATTGAACCTTACAATATTTATAGTTGTCATGACTCTATTTTTGTCCTGTTCTAGAGTTGATAGTGGGAGACAGTTTATCTCTATTTACTCATCTCCTTTTACATTTACTTCCTGTCTAACGTGATGAATGCAAACTGGGAGGGAGGGAGGGGAGGAATTCCTTTGCTCCTCTTTGATTATGTGACCCTGAAAAGTACTGATCAGCAAGTATCCCAATAGTCCAATTCACCTTCTAATTATGAATTCACCTTGTAATGATATGTATTATTAGTTATTCTTCTGTTTTTCAGATATACAGACTTCTCTAGTCAAATATCAATGACAAACTCAGAGAGTGCAGAAGTAGATTTGCTCCCAGTAAGAAGGTACTACCTTCTTTTCCTTCCTTGGCAATTTTCCTTCAGAAGAATCAGTCACTGATTTTGTGTTCGTTTGGTTTTTTGTTTGCTTGTGGGTTTTTTTTGTTTTTTTGTTTTGTTTTGTTTTGTTTTTAAGAGATTTCCCTTTGATCCTAAGAATGTACCGAAAGCTGATCCAACCACAGTTAGTGTTCTCTTTTCTGGATTATTTTTGTGAGGCTGCTGGAAGAATTGGTGTATTCAATTCTCTGGCTTCTACTTTCTATAGATCCCAGCCTTAGAGAGCATCTTGGAGAGTCAGAAAAAGCAACAAAGTAACAAATGGTCTTACTGTTCCACAGGACCTCATACAACTCCCAAAAAAAAAAAAAAAGATTTGCATGGTTTAGCTGAGTAGGTGTTTTAATGATTACTAGTTGAGACATGTTGCTGTGTAAACTTTTATCCCTTTCCAGTGGATGACAGACAAAATTTTGATACTGTTAATTGAAGGGTAATTTAGGAGAGTTTTTTAGGTGGGAAAGTAGGACTGCATTGAGTTCAGCCTTGGAAGAAGACAATGCCAGGAACTATGATCAAGGATAAAAAGTTTAGGCCACTCCTTTCAATTTTTTTTTTTTTTGTCTGAGGTCAAACTCTTATTGTTAATAGCTGCCTCTCTTTGTGCTAAGTCATGCAGTTTAGGTCCCATATAAAAAAAAACCCTTTAAAATCCAACATGGACATTTCAATTCATACTTTCCCAACCATGCAGCTGTTAAGCACTAACCAGTTCATTCATAGCTATTCAATCTAAGAAGGAATTCTTCAGCCAGCTTTAATATTACTCCATGGAGGAGTTCCATGTTTTCAGAGGAATGTTTAAAATCAATGCCTGTTGGCAGATGGAGATGGCGGAGCCTCCTCTGTTCCACAGCACTAAATCACAGAGGCTTGTTAGACTCAGCTTTCTTTTTAGGACAATTTCTATAACACATTTTGCTAAGCTCTAAGTTGAATATAGGTGGAACCTGTTGCTCCATTATAATGCAGAGCTAGGAAACCTCAGCTATCACCATTTCTGACCTAAGACTTAAATACTTGGAGAAAGCTGTTGATCACTAAATCAGAGATTAGAACAGGAATCTGGAACCCTATAACAAGCTAAACTTGAAGATACTCTTTGAATATGGTTCCTCAATGTTCAAAGGTATGTAGCATGTCTTAGTTCAACAAAATAAAGGGATACTGGATTAAGTTACAATTTCTATTATAAGTCACAAAACTGGTAGTTTCTGAAAATGCCTTTGCATTTGAAAGACTCAGGAACCATGTATTAGTCAGGAACCATGTATTAGTCATTGTAAGGAAAACCTGAATGAGCAATTTCATAAAATTGGAAGAGTTGTTGTGCAGCAGCATTTACTTGTGTGCCAATAATATGTTCCAGGCAGCTGTGATCTCTTGGAGAAAGCTATAAGGAACACTAGTCTTGTTTTCTGACAGCCTATCATATAATTTCTAATAACCTGATGCAATGAGTAGAATTTCTTTCAATTTTTTTTTTTCCAGTGTAGGCCTTACTGGAAAATATAAAATGTTCTTTAATTTCTTATATTTTTATTTGTTATTTGAGAGCCAAAAATGAGGCTAATATCATTGGTTATAGATTTGCTGGTAATTTCTTTTACCTTATTGAATACAGAGCTTTCATCAGATTTCTACAGTGAATATTTTCCAAAGTAAATTCAGAATTATTTTCAACAAATCTTTTGTAGTGAGACTGAAATTCATTTTATTCAAACATATCACAGATGGTACCATTCAAATGAATGAGTGTAGAAAGTAATGCATAAAATTGATTCATTGAATCATTTCAAATACTTATGGGAAAAAATTGAATCCAATACTATTTTCAATAAATTTTGTACTGTCTCATTAAAAAAATGCAATTTCCACAGATTCTTTTTGTAACGGATTAGGAATGACATTGTTAAAGAAATATGTCCTTATGTCATGAAGTATAAGCCTGCAGCCTCTAAGCTTGCCTTCCCTATTAATTTTCCTAAATGTATTTTTAAAAACCTTTTAACTTGTTTTCTTTCATCAACTAATGTGTCTAGCCTATATTACTTCCCTGTAATTATTTTCTATATTTTCCTCTGTAATCATTGTCTGTGTCATTTATCTCAAGGGAATTTGAATGATTGAAACAAGCAGACTCTATTTTGTCATCATTTTAATGATATAATTTTGAAATTTTCTTTAATATTTACCGTATAGTTCATGGATCCAGTCATCCAATAATCCACTCTGCAGAAACCAAAAGCCTGCTGATGAAATCTCTGTGCTCAGATTAGTTTGCTGATGTTTGTCACTTTTTCCATGAAATGAAATTCACCCACTTTATCTGAAATATTAGCTGGTGCAAAAGGATGGCTGGAGGAGCAGAGTCTGCAGTGTTTCCATCCCCTTCTGCCGCTCTGATAAACAGGAAAGTAGTACATCCATCACTTTTAGCAGGTGAGCAGTGCTGCTGGCTTCTGAAGTGAAACACCTGAAGAGATCTTACCTGCAAAGGGCTATTTGCACCCATGGTGTAGGACTGACTGCCATGTGCACTCTCTTCCAGGCACAGCTTATGGCTTCCAGCTTGGTTTTAATAAAAAAACAGTACTCAAATTCTAAACACTCCTGGCTGATTTTAATTCTGTTTACCAACAGGTACACTACGTTCAGGTGTTATTATCAAGTTAGAAAAGCTGCTAATGCCAGAAAACTGAGGTGGCTTTTGTATATTTTAAATATATGAAACTCATGAGTACTTATAAGTGATGCTGGGTCCCATACTTTCTAATGAAACTCTACTTGATAGCATTTCAGTGTTTACACAGTTCAACTTTTCAGGTAGCTTTCATGTCCTAATTCTGCCAAAGTATTTATTTTTAATTGTAATGAGAAAAACATGGCCTTTGGTTTCAGCAAGAACTGTTTTTAACCAAAATGACACAGTTCACCATTCTTTCAAATGCATTTCTCAGACTGGAATGTGGTCTATACAGTTAAAAATGTGGCAATAAAACAAATAGTCTTATAAATTCTTGTACAAGATGTTCCAAGAATGCAGTCAGAAGAGAAGGAGACAAAGAGGACTGGTGAAGGATAAAACATTGTGCAGGCTCATTTGCAGTTCTAAAGTGAATGCCTTTATGTGGCTGGTGCCTTTCCTTTCCCCTCCTTCTCAAAAGCAAGAGACTTCCAGGAGAGACTGAAGTTTAAATTCGTTTTGGCATTTCTTACTGGGAGGAATTTACTAGTAGCTACAGCAAAAAGAGTTAGTGATTTAGGACTAACTGACATACTTGCTTTTCCTTTAACTCCTTAAAGACAAGATTTTAATTTTACAACATAACTAGCTGTTTTTTTTTTCTTTCTCTAGTTTGCAGACTGAGTTAGGGGAATGTAAAGAGATAAATGTACTTGGACTTCCACAGCAAATCTGTAGCTAAGTCATAAACAGATGCCTGGGTTCTTCTGTCCTCTGCTCTAACCGTGAGACTCACTGTGTGGTTTTGCCAATACATATGTGATAGCTCATGGGTTTTGAACTGATAGCATTCTGGATAGCTAGGGAACTGCTCAAGTAGAAGCTGAGTCATTGGTGGATTATATTTTTAACTGGTGTCATCATTTCACTGTCCATTCTACCCAGCCTCAGTTTGGCTGTATATTTCCTTGCAGACCACCTATTTCCTTTTACTCCAGTCCTCCCAGAAAGCATTTCTAAGCTGCTCTGCAGTACACTCTGACATTTAAGCAAATTCCTTTAGATATTATACTGCTTAAGTGAAGCTAGGAACCTGAGCACTCCATGACAAGCAGTTATGCTTTGTTTATATCTAGAGTAGAATTTTGATTATAGAGGCAAAATAGCCAAACACTACATAGACACAAAGACAGCAGATGTCTCCTTAACAGGTGTATTTTTTCTAGTAAAGCTTGAGGATGCTTCAGGTTTGCTTCCACACAGACTATTGTCACTATTAATGCAGTGAGAAACTATTCCAACCATAAAATTTGAGAAGTTACCAGTTCCAAGACAGTTAATAAAGTTTCACAACTACAAAATAGGAGGACGTCTGCAGAGTCAGATAACAAGGAAAGAAGTGTAGAGGCTGAGTTCTGGGTTTTTAATTTGTCAGGCAAATTGGAAAGTTGACTAGTACACCAGTTACACTTTTTGCAACTCTGTGCTAAATGGAAAACCACCTTTCAAACATTGGTATTATTGAATCTCATGGGAAACCACTCCAATCCTTGTATAACACAATGAAGAAGCTTTACCACCCAAAACCAAAGGAAACCCGGGGCAGATATTTTAACAAAAAGATTTAAGTATTTCTCTCTAAAACAAACCAAGAACACTGGCTTTCCACCAAGCAATTCAAGCCATGTAAAGCAGAAGCACAGCTAAACCGACCTGGGAACTCTGACTCATGGGGTCAAGCATCCTCCTTGTTGCAGAGGGGAAGTGGTTTGCACCACCCTTTTTCCTGGCACAGCCCATTTCCTCCTCTCCTGCTGCGGGATGCAGCCCAGCCCGCTGACCCATGAGCCCATGGTGTTTGATGTACTCTGCCCACCCCAGAAAAAGGGTAAGTCAGTCCACCAACAGCTCCTTGCCATCTCATACAGGACAGCAGCTACTTACTCTTCTGTGCAGGCATTCAAAAGGGCTCACAAGAGGGCTTCAAATATTTTTGTAAATGTTGACATTTTGGGTGATAAATTCTTAACTTCACAAAATAAAATGTTACTAATCTGACTAATACTTTAGTAAATTTGCAATTACTTTTTGGCACATCACCAGCAATTTCAGCATGGTGAGAACTTCTATTGTTCAGTTTATCTCAAATACTCTCTGTTAAGGGTTCAAAAAAAGTTAAAAGTACTGATTAAATGAAAAAAAAATTGAATATGGTTGTGGAGTCTGAGAGTGTGGACAAGGTTCCTTGCTAGCCTTCCCAAACCTGGCCTTCAGTTCTGGCTCACTGGTCTCCCAATCACTCATAGAAGTTAAATTGAAGGGTACACTCTCAGTTCTGCTGTAATTGAGTTCCAGGAACAGCACAAATACAGTTACTGATGTGTACTGGTCCTTTGCAGCACAGTCTTCACTGTCAGCCCTCCTTCCAGGTCACACAAACTGTGTTCAGCAGACCTCTCCTTCAGTCCTGGTTTGGTAAGTTTTGGCATTTAGACTCAATGATTGTTGTGGGTTACTTCCAGCTCAAGATATTCTATGATTCTAAGTTGTACCTCTGCCTCTGCAAATTGCATCCCTTTCTTCTTGTTTTCCTCAAACTTGAAGCACTGGAAAAAAATACAGCAGGTACACCCAGATCCTGTGTTTCTCTGGGATACCACTGTCCTTACAACATAACTGTCCTGCAGACAGACCCAGAAAAAAGGCTGCCCCTTCTCCCTCCTTCTTCTGCCCTGCTCCTTTAGGTGTCCTCCCAAGTGAGGTATAGCTTTCTGCTCTCCTATCTGCTGGTTTAGGTACTGAGTAAAACCCAGGACAGATCAAATGGTGATGGTGATCCCCTCTAGCAAGTATCTACATGTTGCCTGTGCACCTCAGAGCTAGACTACAGCAAAATCCAAGCCACTGACAGACTGAAACAGGTACAAGATGGAAGGCTTCATTAACTGGGATATTTTACTGTGAACCACTGTACTAGTGCTGTTTTGCAACAGCTAGTTGAGGATTATGTTTGGGATTCAGAAGTGTTGCTGTAGATATGTAAATTTCTAGCTGGCCCATAACTTATTTTCATGAGACTGTTATTTTCTCTGTACTGTGCTAGCTCTCAACTGTCATGTTCAAGTGAGAGACTTCAGCTGCAGGATCTCCAGGCAGTGCTCTCTGTGCCTTTGTTATCATTTTGGAAGGGGATTTCTGAGCATGGGAAAAATGTCATTAGTTCCATCTTTGTATTATGTCATTTCTATCTATGTGTACATAACAAGAGTCAACAAAGAGTGAATCAATTCTTTCAGTAACATTCCATTGCTGCTATCTTTACAGAATATTGGTATCAATGACAGTCTCCAAATCTCAGAATTCTATTCCTGTTTGTTGTTCCTCAAGGAGGGGAAAATCTTCAGTTTTTTAAAAATTTTTTCCAGCTTACGCATATTGTAGACAGATGATTAAAATATACCGTGGGTATGGCAATGACTTCACAGTTACTGCTTCCCAGTTTAAATTGTAAAACTTATGACTGCTCCATAAAAATACCTTGTAAGTTTTTCTCTTATGGTGAATTTTCATTATAAACTGCTATATAAATTCAGCATGAACATAAAAGGAAAAATTCATGGAAGTTGAGCACACTCTAAGCTGAACTTGGCAGCTGCACTAGGTAATATACATGACAGAAAAATTAACAGGCAGTGGATATGAATATGAAATATGTCAAAGTTGTTCTAAATCCCTAATGTTTAACAAAATATTCATTCTCCAAAGATAATATTTAAATTACTGGATTTCCACCATTTAATAAAAATTACAATTTCTTTGAATATCTTTTTGAAAAAACAAGGAAGCAGAGTAAGGGAAAATTATCAGATTTACTTTTCTGTTAAGCTCCAGTAATGAAACACCTATCTAGAAATGCATTTCTTTCTCAATGTAGGCCAGGGTAGTAAAATTGTACATGATTTCTTTTATTAATAAAAGATACGTAGGCCAAACAAAAAAAAAATCATTACTTCATTAGGAAATTTCAAGGGTGTCTGTCTTGAATTGAAGCAACTTAGTTTGGAATCCATTTTTTTAAAAATTTTTGTTTTTGTTTTTGTTTTTGTTTTTGTTTTTGTTTTTGTTTTTGTTTTGTTTTTTTAGTTCCAGTTACTCTAAGTCAGGTAGTGTCCCCCATCATTAAATTGATACAGTGCACTTGGAGACCATGGGCAATGGCACAAGCTACCTGTCTGGGAAGCCCAGGCTGCTGAGAAGAATGGGATTATGAGTTGCATCTGAGGTACCAAAGGAAGGAGGAGAGACAAGCTGGTTTCAAACCAAGACAAAATTTGGGGTTTTACATTTGTCAGCTCAAATTTGTTAATTGAAAATTAATAAATCCATACTTTGGGTTTTAGTTATCATCCATTTTTCAACAGCAGAATTCCCAAGAACTACAAATTATCAGTTTTAAGAAATACTCCTGGAAAATAAAATACATGGTGGGCCCTTAATACTTCTTACAGGAACAGCTACCTAACACCTTCCTCTCATTTAGACTTCAGCTATACAGGTCACAGGGGCAAAACAGTAATAGCTTTCTGAATCACTCAGTTGCTAGTGCTGCTTCAGAAGATATATTTCAGATTTGTGAAAGTTCTGGGTCCTAAGCAGTTGGACTGGTATGTTGTAAGAACCTAGTTTGAGATAAAATGGCAGGTCACCGTGCAAAATGGTCCACTAAGATTTACACAATCTGAATTCCAGTTTTGTCTTCTGAGGCTTGGCTGCTTGCTGACTTCCTAAGCCTGTAATTCATTTACAGAAAGATAAATTTCATATCCGTGACTGTGACAGCCAGTATGCCTCGTCTATTGGAACAAGCCAGCAGTACTCCATATAAAGCACTTCCCCAAGGGGCCCAGAACATTTAGGATCAGTGCCTGGGTAAAGCAGTGCTCTCATTGCTACAAGAAAAAGAATCCCATCACAATCATTCTTCTGTTCAGAGTATTTTTCTTTGCTTTCTTCACTTTCTTCATTTTCTTCAAAGTCCTCCCAGCTTCTACATTCTAGAATGTAGAAGTAGAATGTAGAATGTAGAATGTAGAATGTAGAATGTAGAAGCGCTGGCATAGTCAGGAGTCTGTGTTATTCCAGAGCATTTGCATTTTGGTGTGGGGATAGTGCACAGTTCTTTTCGCAGTGAAACAGAGCACATACCACAATATGAAATAAGAAAAGCCTTAATAGCTATGGGTCAAATCCTACTCTGAAGAATTTTATCTCTAAGCTGTGTGATACTACCTTATAAACTCATAAATCTGGGTTTCATTTATCAGGTATGTTGTTCTGTAAATTTGATGTTAAAACAAACCATGACATTAGGAACAGGCACAGTGTTAGGGCAAAAATTGCCTTCATTTGCATGTTTGGGGGGTGTTATTGGTTAATTGGTTTAATTTTTACACTGATTATTTTTGCCATTTCTTCTGTTTGCTATTGTTCAGTAGCATTTTATTTTTCAGGTATTTTGGACCTAGTCACTTCATTACTTGAAATTCAGAGCTGTTTTATCTGAGCATAATTTGCTACTGGCAGATTATTCTTCTAAAGCTCACAAAACAAATTCCACTCACCCTCTGTGCTCTCAGTCCCCTTTATTTTTCCCATGTAAATACTTATGTGGATTTGAAAAGAACCTCAGAAACAAGGATAACAGAACATCGGGGGGGACACAATAAAAGCTAATCACACCTTAAAGCAGATACTAGGTATTATTTTTTTTTTCCAAAAATATTTTTTGGTACTAAGATGCGGGAGATGATACCAGTTATTTCAAATATTTCAAAGACAGGGACACTTAGGAAGAACATTACTGTTTCCAAGCACTTACTAATTTATGGATTCAGTTAAGTTGTCTCTTCCCCTGATGACTGATACTGCTGAGAGTTAAATGGATGCAGAACTATTCAAAGTACCAGGAAAAATAAGTGTGAAATCACTAATCACTGGAGAAAGTGCTATTGCTCTTCTCCCATCCTGATAAACCTGAGGCAAGTTAACTGGGATGCCTGCAGGAAGGGCTCAGCTAAGAGAATTCCAGTGGTCCTCCACTCTGTTTATTGCTGCTGACCTGTATTCAGACTTTGCCTCCAAAATGAGTAGTTTGAAGGGCTGCCATCCATGAGAGTATGGGAAATGCAATATTTATGCAGCTGAGCAGTTTTAGCTGCACTATACTTTGTGTCCTCACTGCTCTGTGTTACACCACTGCAGCTGCACTGAACTTAACACACAGCCTCCTCCATGGCAAATTCCAAGTGATTTTAGAAAGCTTTCTCAGGATTTAGGTTGTGGGTTAAATCCCCCAGAACATGGTGCTGTTTTCCTCTAAAACTGGAAACAGGAATGAAATTGTGGTTTTCTCATATGGCAAAACAGCTTCTGTTAAAGATTTGGAAATCACCCACAAGGTCTATGCAGCAGCTGTTGTGAAGCAGGGAGAATGGTGGAGAGCTGGGAACTGAGATCAACAGCTGCAGAATTATTTTTTACAGCTGTTTCATGCTCTTTTCCTTGGATATGCATGTTTTGGTTTTCTGGTATTTGAGAACAGTTTCTTGTGACAAGCATAATTTTATGGGTCTGGGATGGGGCAAGCATCCCTGAATGACAGGAAGGTTTCCTGCTTTGTTGTGATGACCTGCCTGGAGAGCACTTCCACTGTGTTGAGAGAAAACAACACATTTTCTATGGAAAAGATGTGCAAGAAATAGTCACTAAACTTTTTGAAGAGCCCTTAGCAGGTGATGCTGATGAGGAAGACTTCAGGGAGATGCTCACTGTTGGAGCTCTATGTCCATTCTGTGTGCTGCTTCTAATCTCTTTAAAGTCAGAATACCATATTTAATAGGAATGAAATAGTAACACATTGTGGTGGGTATTTGAGGAAAGACCTTAAATTGCACCAGGGGAGGTTTAGATTGGATATAAGAAAAAGAAGCTTTTCACTGAAAGGCTAGTTAGGTATTGGAATAAGTCACCCAGGGAGGTGGTGGAGTCGCTGTCTCTAGAAGTGTTCAAGAAGCATCTGGATGTGGCACTTGAGGCTATGGTTTAAGGGTGATTATGCTTGTGCTGGGTTGATGGTTGGATGACCATCTTCCAACTTTGATGATTCTGTATTTAATGGTGTAGTTAGAACTGTCAGGCAAGTATTAAAAACTCTGCACTTAACAAGAGCAAATGAAATTATGTGATCACCTTGAGATGGGAGGAAAGATGATAGTGTAAAAATATCAGGTAGTGTTTTAAGTAGGAACTCCGTAAGCTTTAGGTGTACATTCACAGTTTCCTCAGATAAATTCTTCATATCTCCTCAGATATTAGTCTTCATACATATTATTATTAAACAGTTCAATTCCAGCCTTTTGTCATATTTCAGCCCTTCAGTCCTACTTATGTCAAAAAGTGATATTTTTCTATAGGAGGTGGCTGAAAATTTGTTTACTTATACAAAACTGAAAAGTCAGGCTTCTGAGAGCTGAGGTATGGTACCGAATTTATCCCTTCTCACACACCTTGTGCTTTGTTTTGATGTGTTTCTTAGATAAAAGTTACTGCTATGACAAAAGAATTTGTCATCAGTTCTTTGTCATTACTCTGCAGAGAATGCATCACTTCAGAAACCTCAGCATATAAACTTAAACTGCTCCAAAACTGCACCATTAAAAGACTTCTAGCTCATTATAAAAGAATATAAGTAGCATTTCAGTTACCATCATTTGCCATCATCCACACCTTCACCATCTTGAAGCAATTTAGAGACTGCATTTGATAAACCTTCACTTAACATACAGAGGTGACTTATTGGAAAGCTTTTAAGTGCCTTTTAGTGATAAAATGTATTGTTGGTGAAAAAACCTCAGAATACTTCTATATTTTGCTGACAAAATGTAACATATCCTGAAATTCCTAGCCTCTTTTTTTGGCATAAATGAGAGTGACAAAGTTTTGTTACATACCTTTAAAACCAAGAGTTATGTTATGCATGTTGTTATATGTAGCATATGATCTCAGCAGTTAGACAGAAGCATATATTCTTGTATTCCTGGTAGAATATCTCCCTTGTAAACTGATATTAATAATACTGTGGTAATTATTTAATTCCAGCTATTAAAAGTATCAGAGGAGACTGAGAAAAATGTCTTTTTCATATTATAGTTTTTAAAACTACTTTAAACTTTTTTTTTCTTTCAAGTTATTAGAGTCACCCACTTCATCTTAAATAATCTACCGCCACAATTATGATTTGTTTGCTTGGCACACTTTTTATTGCTTGTGGTACAGTCACTTCAGCCTTTTACTTACCAAGAAAATAAGCTGTTACTTAGCAGAAATTCTGGATTTTTTATATTTTCTTTTTCAACATTCGATCCCATGTCTGACAATCCATCATGAAAAACTGGAGAGCTCTTGCCTTTTTTGATACATGAAGAATTCTTCTACAGTGAGGGGGTATCTTGTTTTGCAGATGAGTTATTTTAGTGATCTTTAAACTCATGGCCATCATGTATATTGGTAGATAATTCAATAAATTAGTAATTCACTAGGGCCATAGCCAACTCTAACCCACAATCAATTACTCACATCTTCAGTGCCTGTCCAGAGACAGGCGTCATGTTTGACTGTATATGACATTTTAAACAGGTAGGATAGCACAGTCTTTATTGAAGGCAATTCTAGCTGGAGATCTTGGCAGTCAGCTAGAGCTTTTATGGAAGACACAGAGGGTCTTACACATAGGGAGCAGCTGAAATCCTTTCCATACGAAGTTTATGAAGTAACACATGAAATTTGGAGTTCAGGATTTAATTCAATTACTTGGAAGCCTCTCTAGGAGTGAGCACTCATCATACTTCTTTCAACTGTTTCTAGTTTTCATAAAACAGAAGAAATTTCCATGCCAGTTTGTTTTTAGAGGCTGTCTGGTCTCTGGATTGCTCACATGGTCTTTCTCCTAATATCAGAAGGGTCCCAGCTTGCTTCCAGTTCCATCAAAAGGCTGTAACTTTTATTTGTTCAGCTTGATAGTCTGTGGGGATGAAAGCATCAGTGACACAGTAAAACCCCCAGTTACTGAAGGTCTCCTTTATTTATAGGATGCTGAGCCTGTTATGAAACTCCTATAAAGCACTAGCAGAGCTTCTACTTAAAAAGAAAGAAAGAATGAAATTATGGTATCCATATGGGCTGGTTTGTTTCATGTTTCTGCCCTTCCCATAGTACTCACTAAACATGTGCAATAATGCATTCTAGACTTTAAATAACATGAAGTATTTTCTGTTCATATAACCCTACATGAAGCCTGAAGCCTTTGAAAGGTTCCTTTTTTTGCCTGCTATTTCCCTAACTGGGTTACAAATGCATAAACATCGCTCTTTCATAGCCAATGGCTCAAATACAATTCCACACCCATGATTTTATATTCCAGCTAGTAATTCAGGATAGCCACAGAATAACAGAAAATCATATTTTTCTTAGGCTTTGTGTTTAGATTTTTTTATGAAATGATTTCATTTCCTCAGCCTGAACTACAGCCTGAACTATAGCCTGAAAAAAGGCTTTAGTCACTAATTGGATCTGTTGGTGTTGCCTGGCGAAACTTATGGTTTTAGTATTTGACTGAATGGTTCAACCTTCCCCATATCCTTTGGAAAAGTGAATGAAAAAAAACTATGTCCCTTACAATTAAGGATGGAGTATACCCATGGTGAAAAAGGTTCTTCTGCCAGCAGGGGATGCTGACCCTTGTGGGGCCTCAACAGTCTTCACAGACTTGAGCACATCAGAAGCTGTCCCTTTTTTGACATCGTCCTTAAAACCTACCTCTGGTTAGCTAAGCCCAGGCAGATGGTGGCTCAGTCAGAGTGTGTCGGCATTAATGAGGTAGTTTGGATCAAAGTTATGCTTTTTAAGTGATTCTCCTGATTATGTTTACTTATCACGTTCTTATTTGCATCACAGAGAGGTCTTTGACATGGGTGGATGAGGTCTTCCTAAGGTCCCTAGAAAAGCCCTTCCTTTAGCATGGAAATACACTGACCACTTGGTTCCATCAGACAGTATGCTTCAGGACTGCACTCTGTGTGTGCTAGCCATGGCTGGGCTGTCAGTCCAGTGACTAGAGAAAAGCTGAGACATAAAATGTTAACACTGGATCATCAGCACAGCCGCCGATTGCGGGCTGCAAAGTTGGATTCGCTCCACTGGCGTTGCACAACTTGTTAATGCAGACATTGCTTTGGCAGAAAACCAATGGCTCCCCAGAAAAGAACTGGGGAGACTTTTATTTTTTAGGGGTCACAGGGAGATATCTTTTGGGTGGCAAAGTCCTGTGTTCAGAGCTCATTGTTCTAGTTAGCATGCTTCCTGCGTTAGCATAATAGGTTTTGGAAATCAAAAGGGGATTATGGACACAGCAAATTGGGAGGACAGTTCTTCAGCCTTGAGGTGGCCAAAAAGACCAAAGCTGCTTGATTTTGTCTTTAATGAGGCTGTGATTAAGTCATGGTGTCTACAGGCACATGCTTTCAGACTGGGTGCTGGGCACTTGTAAAATACATGCAAATTAAAATTTTGTTTTATATAATGGGTCACTGCTGGTGTATATTTGCACCTGCTCATCTTTGCTCTGAAAAATTGTCTTCGCTTGGAAGCTAGAATACAGCTGACCTTCCAGAGATGAGATAAAAACCTACCTTATGGATTGCAATGTTATCATCAGTATCAGCTTTGCATTTCCCTCCTTAGGAAAGTTTCAAGTAAATAGCTAAGTTCAGTGTCAATCTTGTGACCTTTAGGTTTTGATTTTCCCTTCTGCTGTGATTCATTTTTTTCTTCTCCACTGTCACAAGGAGCTTCAAAGCCAGTCATAGGCCTCAAGAAAATCATATCAATGGGGCAGGAATGGGATACAGGTATTTAACAGAAAATCATGCTGTTGTCCCCACTGGTATTTAGGCCACTCCTGGTAGAATAAAAGAACAGCTGGATATGTGCAGCAGTTATTTTTGGCTTCTGGAAAAATCAGTTGAGATTAGAGGAAGCTAGGTGCAAATTAAAGAGACCCATAGCTGTTGTAAATTTTCAAGGATTAATGACTTGTCAGTTAGCCCTAAAAAGGGTGAGTAGGAAGATGGAGGATAATCTGTTTTAGCAGAATTTGTGAGCTGCATTGTCGCCAGCATTTGCCCAGAAGAAACATTCAGCCACGTCATGTTTACAGCAGCTGCTCTGAAGTCTGAGCAATCAAAACAGATTTCTCCCAGCACTCTGAAAACAAAGCAGGCCACACTGAATCTCCCATGCGTAGATGAAAACTCCCAGCCATTATTTTCTGTTTATTTAGCGTGCCTGTGGAATGGACCGTGACCGGTGATTTCCAGTCCATCCCGCTGTGCCTGCGTGGGCAGAGGCACCACACTCTCTCTCAGGGGTGGGAGGCAGCCAGGCTGCCTGCAAAGGCAACGCTGAATGCAAGGCTGGGACTATTGCTCAGGAGAGCTCGTGCTGCCCATGGCAATAGAGCCAAGACTTGCATCCCACAGTGCTGAGTGGGACGTTGTTTTCTGTAGCAATCCTTCCCCCGGATAAGTGGCAAAGAAGAGATGGGACTTGCAGTGTAATCCTGCCTCTGGCTGTTGGAAACTTTCGAAGAGACTGCAATGGCCATCACTGACATGCAGGGTGACGCACACCATCTCTCTTTTTAAAAGGAGAAGCCACCACTCTGGTGACAACAGATGCAAGATCTGCTTGGTTACAGAAGAGGATAAGAGCTCATTTGGACAGAAGTACAAATGAAATCAAGCATTTCAAAACATAATTATGGCAGAGACAGTAAACTGCACCCAAAGGACAAATTCTGCACCAAAATTTCAAACCCTGCCTGTTTATGTGCATTCAGGAACAATTTTACGTCAGAGCAAATGGGGGGTTTTTTTATGATGACTGAGTCAGAGGGCAGTGGGATTTTCTCTGTGGAGAGCTGCACAGCTTTTTCTTTGGAGAAACATGGTTGGCATTGAGTGGAAAAGCTTCATTACTAAGATTCATAAGAATTGGGATTTCTTCTCCAGATGAGCCTGATTGTGCTAAAGAGTACCAAGTGGCTGTAGCAGAGCAGTGGGTAACATTCAAATTTCCCCTTTTAGCTTTCACAGGGCTACCTCAGGTAGGTCCCACCCTCACACAGTGAAATTAAAAGGCACGTTTCACCCTTCAGGGATGTGAACTGAGCTTGATGAGCTGCATTTTACAAAATCTCTGTTTCTTTCAGATGTGTGAGTGCCTAGGCTGACATCTCCAAAAGATCCAGAGCCCCAGACTGCTGTATGGGTCATGAATAAGGCCCTTTGCCTTTTGCTGGCAGCGTATTCTAAGTTTCATAGGATTGCACAGACATTACAGTTTGAGAAATCCTAATATGCTCATTCCTTGAACAGGAATATCCACTAGCCAGTCTAGTTCCTTAAAAACTGATGACCTTATCTGGCTTATTTTCCTAAAACAAACTGTCAAATGCAAACTTGTAATTTTTTCTCCTTCTATTGATTCTCTCAGCCCTGCTTACAGGCCTGCAGGGTTACAAACCCTCTCTGATCATATGCTAATGAGTCATTAATACTGGCTGCCTGTTAATGTGAATAAATCCTTAAATAAATAAGGATTATTTAAGAATAAAACCCCCTTCTTAGTCAGCTTTGCCCAAATAAAGAAGAAGACTATGATTAAAAAAAAAAAAAAATTAAAACCAGTCAAGAATCAGTGAGGTAAAATTAGTACAGCTCTTCCTCAGGACTGCCTGAAGCAGGGCTCAGCTCATTCTGCCTCAGCCTGGCTGATCCTCCCTACCACTAACCCTTGTTTTATTTAAGCACTTTGAGTCTAAGATGGTTTCAATCAGATTTTAATGTCCTCAGATGGCCAAGAACAAAAGGTCAACACTGTTACTCACTGTGTGGCTTTACTGAAGTGTGACTTTTCACCATAAACTCGGCACAAGGTCACTTTAAGGTATTTTTTACACTTTTGTTAGCAAAGGGGAATTACCCATTCACTTCTGGACAAGGTTAAATATCTGACAACAGCTAGAGGTTAAATATTAAGCCATTGGTCCCTTCTTTCAAGTAAGAAATTGCAGCTGTCTTCAGAAACACTCGAAAGTTCAGGCAACATCTTGGAACTGGTACAAGGAAAGGCCACTTCTAATTAGCACAAGGGAACTTTACAGATTTTGAGTCAGACTCTATTGTCTTGCACCTTCATAAAATTTTGCAAGATTATTAAAGGCCATATGGTGGTGTTTGAAAAACTCAGCAGATTTTTTTCAAGAGCAGCCAGTGTTTGCTTGTTTTATACTTAGCAGGTCTGAAGGTACAATCAGATGAGATGGCTGAGCTGACTTCACAGCTTGCTATGTCTAAAAAATAATTCTCCCTCTCCTTTTTTTTATATCTTAATTTCTTCCACTTTCATGAGCTCAGTTGCCTCCTTGAAAGTTTAGATAGCACCAAGTTAGCCCAGGGAAATGCTGGGAATCAGTGTGTAAGAGTAAGGAGGATACTGGTGACAAAAGGAGAGGGGAAAGAACTGCTTCTTTAAGCATCAGCCCTGGGCTGATGGATCAGTTCTGACTGGACCCTTGGGGTCCTACAATAGATTTGCAATAGCACAAAGCCTCTACAGTCCAAGATTTTTGGACACAGATTCAATAAAATATTTATACTTGTGAGTTTTTCTGCTAGACTTGTAACTTCCCTTTTGATTTGCTTTTCAAAGAGTTTGGTAAGAGCTAGGATCTATACCTTTTTGTGTTTGGATCTGCGGAATTATGATTGTGGTGATAACTTTGAAAATATGAACAGAGTTCAAGTCGCCAGTTTGCCCACAGCCTGCAGTAATAGCTACTGCAGGGGATAAAAAGCTGCCTTCATTTCAGACAGGGACTGTGTGCTTCCAGAGTGCATGTTTCTGGCTTTTTTTCCCAAAATGTTACTGAATTTGGTATTTGTACTCTAAAGTGCACCAGCTTGTTGCATTTGGCCACCATCCATTTCTCATTCATTTGGATGGCCAGGACGTGCTGGCAGCTCAGTTTTCCTTCCTGGTTTTCCTCACATGGTTTTCCAGGCTGCCTGAATTGTGGCACATGATGTCTGAACCTGTACCTGAATAAAAGCATATACCCTCATTTACTATCCAGCCATATTAGCAGTCCTGGACTGTGGTGTGCTCTGGCTTAGCTCCTTGAGGATATGGTTCAGAGCAGAGGCAAGAGCAGTCCCATTTCTAAAGGTGACCGTGACCCATGTTCTACCTGCTGTGTGGCCTGAATAAGTCAGGCAGAAACAGAGGCTAAGAGTTGGCAGTCTGTAGCTGCACAGAAATAAGGATGTTTTTTTAATTGCACCACACGTGAAATTTCCTAATTCACAGAGGTCCAAAGTGAAACACGTTACCTTATTAAAGTTGTTTTTTAAATCGCCTTGAAAAGGGCTGGAAAAGTTTAAGTGTCCTAGGATGGTCAGGAGGCCATTCAAGAAAGTGAAATGCCCTCAGCTCATTTTTGTATTCTCCCAAAACAAAAGTGTTTTGCTCTAGTTCACTTTATTTCGAACTAAAAAAAGATGCTTTCCACACACCTACTTAAACTTCCTCTAGGATGAGAAGGGAACTTCAGAGAGAGGAGATGCCTGGAAAATGGTCATTTAAAAGCTTTTCCTGCCTGCCCCTCAACTGCTAGCTGCTCCTGGCTAGCTGAGCAGTACCCAGTTGTGTGCTGAAGTGGTCAGGACACCAGTGGATCAGGCAGTGCTATGGAAGAAAGGTGCATGTAAAGTTTGAATGTAGGTGTGTTTCCGTGGTGCTGCAGGCTTTGTGCAGTGGGGGAGAAAACCCAATCCACCTATTGTAGCGTTTTATAAGCAGTATCTACTGCTGCTTTGCTTTTGATATTAGGTACTTGGCTATTAATGTGAAGTTTCTATGAGGTTTAACTTCTATTGTATTTTATAGATGCCAGTGGAAGTCTGGTTCACTGGGAGAGATGACTGAGGATGCAATCCTCTTCTCAAATGGTGAGATGTGTCCTGTAACATTTGCTGGCCACGTTTGCCTAGGTCTGGGGGTGGTGATCACTGCTATGGGACTGCTTTTTTTTTGTAAGTAATACTCTAATTCATTTAATAATGCAAATGTGGTCCCAGCAGTACAGCTTTACTGCATAATGACTAATCTCTGTCACAGCAGGATGCTGAGAATGAGTTTCTCTGGGAAGCTGTGGGTATGCATAATGAACAGCTATCCCTAATAAAGTCTTTTTAATCATCAGTGTTTCTCAGATCAACTGAGTTAAATGAGTTTGCACTTTGTAAATACAGGGGTCAAAGTCTCTGACTTGTATAAAACACCACATTTACTGTGAAGTCAGTGAACATTTAAATACATTGACATCCTGGCCCTAAGAGTGAACTCCTACGCTCACGTGTGACAGGAAAGCCCATGTCACTCTACACTGCCTCCAGTGAATGAGTACAGAGTGTGTGATACTGCTTTTTGTGCACATATTTCACCTTCCCCCTAATGACCTATGAATACAAGTCACAGCCAAGGACTCTGCGTCTGTCACTATATTTCAAAAAATGAAAAAAAAAAAAAAATGAAAAAAGAGACAGATGTTTCAAAGATGCAAGTTTCCAGTACATTTGAAGGAAGTGGGTGAGAAAGGAGAGATATAACTTTAGGAAAGCTTCATCTGGAATTCATACCTTATTAGATGCCAGGGAACCCAGACTTTCATCAGAGTGTGTCTCTGTTGATTGCACCTCTGCAGGGAGATCCCTCTGAAAGCAAGCAGGACTCCTGAGATCTGGTGTTCACAGGACCTCCTGTTTAATAAAAACAGCTCGACTTCCAGTTTGGGATTCATACAAATATGACCACTAGAAAAATCTGCCCTGGGAGTCTGGACCATTGCAGTTGTTCTTATGCATTAAAAATCACTTCAGCAACATATTTTGTGTTTGAGATGCTATATTCCCTCATGGATTTGGATTTGAATGTCACAGCATTACAATCAGATGTGAGAATCAGTAAGTAAAATGCCAAGTTTGCCCTTGATGGCCATCCTGAGTATCAAGGCCCATAACTTTTTATAAATACCTAAACAACAACATTATACATAAAGTATAGGTAGAGCACAAGTCTAACAGACTGATATTTTATTCACAGGATCACCACCAAGGAAATGAATCTGTGCTTCTTAATATGATCATTGACTTAACAAGATTGTGCAGGTTTACCTCAAATTGAGGTGTACCTTTCCCTTATTGTCTTGTAAAGAGAAGGTAAGTCTGTCTTGTGCTCCAGTAAGTATGATAATCTAAATTCTCTGTACAAATAGACCCACGAGAGTATGATACTCTTTTTCCTTGACTGTTTCTTTGTAACCTACAGAGATAAGAGCAGCCAGTCATAAAAATTCAGACCTTACTGTGGTTCAGGTCACTTTGCAAAATAGGCTGGAAACATATTTTTATGTTTTATGCATTTTTCCTACATATTTAATGAAGTAAGAAAGACAAGCTCTTTTCAAAGATGTAAATAGATGTGCTGGAGTGGTTAATAATTTCTGTCTACTTCCAGCATCATTTGCAAATATTGTTCCCCTAGAGTTTCACATCAAACCAGTTTGGTAAAACCCTAAGCCTCTAAATTTTCTCTCTTAACCTTTTTATCACACACAGTCTCTCTGTCAGAGGGAAAGCCCATAGCCCACCCAAGGATGTCACACTGACTCTGCAGCTGTACTGTATAAGCACAGCAGATACTGCTCCCTCTTAAGGGTGGAAACACTCCAGTCTTCTCATGGAAATCCAGCATAGAAAATTTCTTCTGTGAAAAAAGGGGCTTGCCTGTATTTTCTGGCTATGATAATATGATTCATTTCTCCTCACATACTTGTCCAGTTAAAATTTTAATTATTACAAATCCATGTCTTGCTTCTCTGGTGTTAGAGTTCAACGAAGCAAGTCGCCACTAGGATGGGAAACACAGGGTAATGTGTGGAAGACCTGATAAAAATACATCTACATGTGGTGACACAAAGAGTCCATAAAACAAAGACAAAGTGTTCTGGGTTCCTTCTGGTAATACTTCATGGCAAGTGTGAACCTGAGGACTCTTTGAGAAGGCCAGATCATTTTGTTCAAATTTTTAACCAAGTGTTCTACACCTAAATCTTCTTTCTGTCATGCTGTGTGAGAGTGTATATGAAAGCTACAGCAATGTGTCACCTAATATGATGTTCTTCCTCTTCAAGGAAATCTGTGAGGGATTACTAATTAAGGCTCAGAGAAAAAATCATTATAGATTAAAAACCTGGAGTACTTTAACTTTTTGGAAAATTGGATGTGGGATGTTCATGAGAGTAAAAATTAACCTCACTAAGCTCGTGAATAGTATCTGATTTTTTCTATTTAAGCACAATCACTATATATTTACTTAAATGTTTTAAAAAATATGGAAGGAGAGACAAAGAGAACTTATTCCAGTTTCTCCATTCAAACTTTTCTCTGACTGAGAAGAACTGAGATACCTTCAAGGGAAAATGGATTTAAAACAACTCTTTTGTGGAAGTGGTAATTGATAAACTGGCTTGATTTCACAACCATTCTTAGGATCTCTCTGAACACTGTGTGAAGATTAAATTGGATGTTAAGGATATTTCCTATAAAGGAATCACCTCAATTTTGTCATCAGACTTATATGGCCTACATTAATTTGTTTGGCAAAGTGTTAGCTAAAGTACAGTAATTTGTAATGCTGATATTTTTGTCTTCACAAACCCACAATCCATGTAGTTTAAATTGCCACTGAAGCATAAATCAAAGGCTTTCAGCATCCCCTGCTGAGGATGTACACGAGGTATATACATATATGAGGTGTATATGTTAAATGTCTATACTCATACAGTAGATTAAATTCCACAATAAACAAGATGCAATATGCTTTGGGAAATACACTCTCTAAGGAGAGTGCAGCTTGAAAAATTATATCCCTTATCAATATGTTTAAAGACTGCCACTGTGAGGAAAAGGCCCAGACATATGTTTTAAGGAGATCTGTCTCTGCTCTTCCCTGTAAAGAGCAGCCTGTTCACAGCATGGCCAGAACAGCCAGTGTCCCTGAGGTGGTGGATGATCAGAGTGTCCCTGGCAGGAAACCTGCAGCTCAAGAAGGAAACTTTGCCCCACTCTTGGTGGGAGGGGGAGTACTCTGATTACTACTGGTGAGAGAAAAAAACCAGAGTAAACCAAACAGCATTCAGCTGTTTGCTGAGGGATGCTCCTTGCAAGGAGATCCTCAATTCTTATTGATGCTTTCATAAAGCTGATGTCTTTATGACCTTTATATAGCTTTATATAGGAGTCTCAGAAGTTGTTGGGAAAATTGCCTTGCTTCCACTTTCAGGAACTGGTAACACAGAATTCCTTGGTTAAAAAATTTTAATTTTTTTTTTTTTTTTTTTTTTTCATCTCCTAGGGACTGAAACAAAAACTCATTTGAGATCCTAGAGAATCACAACCCTTAACATCTATCATTTCTGTGACAGGAATTTTGGAGAGAAGGCTCAGATAGCGCAAAACAAGAGCAACAAGAGCAACAAGAAATTGTTCGTATCTGTTCTGCAAGCATCCTGTAAAGCACTAGAAGTTGTTGGTAGTAAGTGCCTTGCTGACTGCTGGCTGCACAACTCTGAGCTCTGCTTCTGCACAACCTGGCTGTTTTCAGTGTAGTGGCTCGGGTTTTTTTCATTTGAGCTTTTTTGCTTTCTCAGGATGGATGCTTTTCCAGGTTCTCTGAGATAACTTCTTTTAGCTAATCTGATCTCTAAAACAGTCTGGAAAACAGTAGCCAAAGGCAATGTAAAGAAGATAGCACAAGCAGAGTCATTCTGCTGCTGTTTAGCACAATGAGACAAGAGAGCTCTCTTGCTGGAGTGTTCACATCATTTGAAGAGGTGTTCTTGGAGTAGCTTAATCTCAAGAGATATAACATGGCAGTTATATCTTTACCCCTAAGCTACTGTGAGCCAGTACCACACCCTGACCTGCCTTTGTCATGGACCTCTGCATTACAGATGCGAATATTTTAAAATTGCCACTCCTCAACAATTTGAGCACAACCAGTCTCAGTTTTACTCAGATCACAGTGATAGCATATATTGGCTGGATGCAATATTATTCTAGGTTTTTAATGAAATATACCCACTATGGGAGATAACCAATAGCAACAACAGCTTAAGATAGAGAATGGTGTTCCCCTTTGAAATATTACAGACTTTGTCCAACTTCTTCAAATTGTGTTGTAAAAGCAAGTAAACATTCACATTTAAAAATACCTTCACTGTTTTATTGCCTAATTCATGCTCACCGTAGTCTTTTTTTATTAAATATGAACTGTATACCTTGTAAAGAAAGCCATGCTCTTCAGGAGAGGAAGCAATTTCCAATTACATATTCCTCATAACAAAAATATTAGAGTGATAATGGTTCCTACATTTAAATCGTGAAATAATGTGCACTATGAGATTAAAAAAATCTTCACAACAATGCCAAAGGCAGAACATTTCAAAAGAAAAATGTTCTCTCTAACAACCCGTCTGTGAAACTGAGGGATGATTACACTTGACAGTTTTCTCAGGCTGGGATGTATGGAGCCTTGGTTAACTATGAGGAAGAATGACAAATCTGAACACATGTACTCTCTTTCCAATTCTCTCTGTGTTGCAAAAGGCTGAGTGTTTTTAGTTTTCCTAAACTGGGACTGTTTTCCTTTCTTATCTAGTTATATTCAAAGTACTCCAGGACACACTCTGGAACATGTGACACTTCAGGAACTGTGTTTGCCTTCTGCAGCAGGCCGTGGTGGTGCCACAGGCTCAATTCCAATCATCCCACACTGTCTTCTGCTCTCTAGGGAACTGTTTTGGCTGCTTTATTCTTCCATTGAGTGCACTGTGTTGTTTCTTACAAAGTTGTAACATCTTTTTTGGATAATAATATTAAAAAATGTATGTATAAAACACAGATATGACATTTGGAGTTCTACTGGTTTTCCCAGTGTTAATAGTAGCAGATGGTGGAAATAAATTTGCTATTAATTTACTTTCATGTCAAACACTCAATATAATTAGGCGAAGTGTCATCTAAACTCTGATTACTTACTTTCAAATTAAAATCATGTGTTAAACAGACTCCTAATTATCATGGTAATACCTGCGAAATGCTGTTTTCAGTTTCCAAGCTCCACAGTCTTTTTAGTATCAGACTTCAAAGTCTCCTGACAGGAATTATGGGTAGGAAGGTCAGGACTTAGAGCTAGATTTGTTTAATACTATCCTTCATGTGGGAGCACTCATTTGGGTTGTTAATTCCCTTTGCTAAATTTCACACACACAACAAAGCATGACTATCAGTGTTATGCTTGGGTACCATTTGCTCCAGATGCAAATTAAAAAAAAAAAAAAAAAAAAAAAAAAAAAAAAAAAAAAAAAAAAAAAAAAAAAAAAAAAAAAGTACTATTCTCCCTAATACCAATAGAAATTACCTAAGTGCACCACAGGCGTGATTTAAAACCTTAACCACAGTACATATCTGTGCTTATATTCAAGAAAAAGCTCTATTTGTGTTAGTGTTAATTAAAGCCAAATTAGAAGAACAGAAAAACAAACCTGACTGAGGAAATCATCATGCATGCCACTTGCTTTGTAATTGTGCACATACCTAATTATCCTTTCATAGAGAAGAAACAGAAAGAACTCTCAAGCCCTTTTGCTTATTATCTGCTTTAGTACAACATTCTTCTTCTATGAGCTATTGCATCCAAACTCATTTTCAATGTTTCAAGCTGCTCAAAATTATTATTATTTTTTTTTTCTCCTGGGGAAATCTCTGTTCAGTATTTTACAGGCTGACCAAGAAAATGTTTCCAGATACTCACCCAGCCTTTTTTATTCCTCTGAGTAATCTAATCCCTCCTATGTCTGCTGCTGGACTTCAATATAGAATTATTATATGTGGTTTATAGCCTGAAAGCTAGATATAGGATTAGCCATTTTAGCTCAATCCTAGCTGATATATTGTGAAATAGTAATAGGAGAAGAAACCTTTTTCCAGGCAATAATTTCCCACATAAGAAATCTCTCTAGAAATATTGTTGCCTCAAATAACAGAAGAAAATCACAATCGCTGTAACTGGGAGGGAGGATGATCCATGCAAAAATTTTTTCTCATTAAAGTTTCTTGAAAAGGTTTGAAAATCAGCCTCAGCTGAACAAGAAGGAAGAATATCAAGGAGCGGGGCAAAGATCAGGAAGGCTATCATCATACTTCATTAGCAGAGAGTTCTTGTGCCTTCATAGCACAGCAAAAAGCAACCTACAGGCAGAAGCTCTTTTCAACAAGGGGAGGAAATAAGAAGATGCAAAGTTTTAAGAAAACTAGCTGTACAGGGCTTTGGCCAGCCAAAGGATAGTCTGTGTAGGTGGTCCAGAAGCAGCTCTGGGAAAATTTTCCAGAATGTCTCATACAGTTTTGGGTGATTTGCTTTTATATAAGTGGGCCCTGGAATTCCTGGCAGCCCTACATTCAAAGACAGCAAAAAGACTTAGCTTCTCGTTTGGAGATTAAATAACTTAAATTTTGTCATTTGCAAAGTTATAACCTCAGTGGAGTGTGGTAAAGCCCTGCTGGAGGCTACTTAGTGTCCACCTTAAGCCCTGTATATTGCAGTAGCATATACAGGGGCACATCAGCAGATGAGGGGCTCAGAAAACATCACATCCAGTCATCTTCAATACCTCCCTCCAGGCCTTTATAAATGATGCTCAGCAAAACAAATCAAGTTTATTTTAATCCAAACTGTACTCAGTCAAAAATAAAACAAAACCTGCAGTTCTTAGACCCACTGAAATGATTCATGTAAGACAATTCTTTTTGTTAGAGATACAAACATGTAAATATTTATTTATGTAAATACAAATATGTAAATATTTAAATACATACAAAAATGTAAAAATATTTGCTGAACTCAGAAATGGGACCAACACACCTCTCTATCAAAGCAATAGGTTTCCAGGTAATAAAGACCAGTATCACACCTCTGACTTCCCTTTGTGTGGGAGGGCATTTGCACAAATAGATCAAAATGATCACAATACTCAGAAGTGGAGGAGAACACTGGGGTTAAAGGTATTACCTAAATGATACAGAGTAAAATCAGCAACTACTTGAAGTAAAATGACATTGAAAAGCTGGATATGCTTTTGAGACCTAGATGTAGAAACTTGTGATAAGTGTGAGAAGCTACATATACACTGTGATACATTGGCCCTGCCAACTTATGAGTGGTTCTCAAATTCTTGAACAAACTGGATGAAAATACAATATATTCTTTACCTTCACTGTTTGTCAATGAGATGGAAATGGAAACAAATGTATGACATTGTACTTTAATTGAAAAACTGTACTTGCCCTGAAGGAACTCTGTTGCTTAGGAAAGCAACAGAGGAATATCACAACATCTCATGATAGAAAATGACAGTTCCATTATGTGGCTGCCGGAAAAGAAAACAGGACAGAAAAAAATAACATCTTTGACAGATAAGAAGCCTCCTTGTTTTCGAATATTGTATTTTCCCTGGTTATTATATTCACTCTGTGGGTTGAGGAGATTGATCAAAAAGTTCAGACAAAACTTGATGCAGCAATTTAGGAAATAACAAAATGTGCCAACCCACTCTGCACTTCGTCTGTGGGTAACAGCTCTCTAGTGCAAATCAAAGCTGGCAGGACAGAAGTGTTGGCTCAGAAATTCTGTGCAAAACCAGACTTCTTAAACTAAATTCTAACTACTGGACTTCATATTACCTTCAGTCTTGAGGGTTCATATATATCCCTGTCTCCACAGGAGGGCTAGATTGATGCACTGGGGGAAGGTGGCAGGGAGCAAGGAGTTACCTTCCTCTTTCTACAGAAAGGGCATAGGACAACTGGACAGGACAACTGTAGCCCCAGAACTTAGAACTACAAATGACCAAACTCAGATGTGCAGGATCATCAACAATTTTCAGGCATTGAAGCATGGTCTTAATCAATATTTGCTCAGAGATTAAAAAATTCCATTGTCTGGAATAAATTATTGTTTGTGAAGAAGGAAAGATGTGAAATCTCTTTGTAGTAGCATAACAATGTAAATCTTTAAATAGGATAGGTGCCGGGGAAATAATACACAATGGGAAAAAATGGGGATTATGGAAAAATAGAGTTCAAAGAAAAGGTCATGGTCAAGGTTTTACTTAGCATCTTGCCTTTTAAAATTCCATATGGAATTCAGAAATATTTATAAGCATACACAGTTTTGTTGAAAGGGTTTAAGGAGAAAAGATGTTTGAGGAAAAACAATTGGGCAAGAGAATTTGAAGGAATCAGAGATCTCTGTGATCAGAGAAGACGTCATATGTAACAGGGAGCAGACAGGGCAAGACATGAGGATTTCAGAGGGATAATGTGATGAGTGAGAACAACTCATGTCCATACCAGCTGAGACTCAGCATCTTTGCAAGGTAGGTCACCTCTGGTTTACAATGCTTAACTTGGATTTGGAGCCTAAAGATATGAAAACTTTAGATTTCTTTAATCTTCCTGTCCTATGACTCAAAAGACACTTTATCAGGTACCTTCTTGTCAAATGAGACATAAATCAATGGAACCATCACAAAATGTAAACCCTAAACCAGATAATCTCAGGCTCCAATGCTCAAGAAAATTATTGGGCTTTAATATGATTATCTTTTTACAGCTATTATACATATAAATACTAAATTATTGCCATATTTATTTAATTCTGTTGGTTAATGTATTTCATAACTGTGTATAATATTCAGTTTGCCACTAATCTTATTTAGAATTCAGTCTTACTCAGAAAGAAGCACATGACTTAGCAAAATAAACACCTAACCTGTTTAAGTCTCTTAGACACAAAAAATAATCTTTAAGTTTTGAATGGACAAAATATATACAGGCTAGAAGCAGAAGGACATCCATGTACTGAAAATTAAAATATTATACTTGTAAGTATCAAGTAAGGATTAAAGTAACTGGAAAGAAAGGGAAAAAAGGAACTACTCTATGAGGAAAATTCTGAACAAACCAATAGGCTGTCTGTACAAATAGCATCCTTAAAAATGTAGGCTAAGGTTTTCACTTGGAAGGGAACAGTGATGTGAAATAATGATAAAACCCCTATTAGTCATTCTTTGTTTATCAAAGCTTCTTCAAACATACTGTCAAATTGCATCTGATGATCTCCTTTGAAAAAAGGTATAGTTCTGGACAAATAGATATAACACAATGCAGAATAATAGTGATGCAGAAAATAGAAAAAAAAAAAAAGCCCATCAGGCATTTTACAAAGATGCATGAAGATGAGTTATTTTTAATATATGGAAAGATTTGGATGTAATTATCTATAATAAAATAGGGAAGGTACATTCTGTTTCTATGTCATAAAAACAAAACCAAAAAAAAAAACCAAAAAAAACCAAAAAAAAAAACC
>VWYO01008380.1:324978-339982 GCA_013400275.1 Rhadina sibilatrix
AAGGGAAAAATCTGCCTTAGAGGCTTCTGATTCTTTTTTTTTTTTTTTCCATTTCATGAACACCCACCTAAAATTTATTCAACTTGTTTTTCCAACTGCTGTCCTGAAAATGGTAGAATAAATTCCCAACATTCGTAAGAGGATTTTTGTAGTGTACTGGAGCTACAATAAATTGATTCACATCATAGATAACTGGGCATGTTGAACACTTGCAAAATTAAAGAATAAAATGCCACTTTTTTATCACAGTTCAGAAGCAAGCCTTCAGAAGATGCAAACAATCAAAGATTTTCTCCAAGAGAAGTATAACAATTTCTATTAGCCTGGGACAACTTCTGTAAAGCTTGTTATGTCTAGGAAGAGATTAGATTTATTCTAGGAGTTCTCGGAATCTCTGGGAGTGTTCAAGGACAAGTTTGATAGGGCTCTGAGCAACTTGGTCTAGTGAAGTCATCCCTGTCCATGGCAGGGAGGTTGGAACTAGATGATCTTCAAGGTCCCTTCCAGCCCAAGCCATTCTATGATTCTATGATTAAATTAAGGAAAATAAAATTTTCCTGAATGTGATGGAAATAGCAAGTAGGAAAACATAGTCTCTTCACAGATCTAAGGAGAAAAAAAAAGGGCTCATGTTAAAAAAAAAAGAAAAAAAGATCATGTTTAAAACATTTTCTTAGCATTTTATAGAACATTGACATCTTTTATACAGTACAAGAAAATCTGTGTTTACTTCCTAACAGATGCTACATATTCAAAAGCGGGTAAGAAAATATTATTTAGATATAAATTTTTATACAGAAAGTTACAAATATACAAGACAGAGATCATGACTCTTACATATCCTAAAGCTAATCATGACTATGCCATATTTTTTTTAATCAAATTGATGCCTTTTATCAGGAATTTGGAAAAGATTGTGATAACAATTCCATTGGTATACATCTGTAAAAATAGGAGAGAATTATTAGAGATTATATAATTCAAATATGACCATAAGAAGCTGAATCTATAGTTTTAGAGCTTACCTGCTACTACTTTAGATGGTTTTGTATTGTATTATAAAATAAGAACATTGTGTTTATTATAATTTAGTCATTCCTTCTACTAAAAACTCTATGAACATGACTAATATTTGATGCAGTTGGATGCAGTTGGAGGCAGGCTGTAATAAAGTCCAAGTAAATAACACCATTTTTTGCTGGGTTTTTTTTGGCTCCAATGTGAAAGCACCATTTCCAGTTTCCCCCAAGGCTAAAGATTTATCTTTTTGTTGCCATCCTTATCATTACCCTGATGTTCAAAAGGTAGAACAGTCCTCAGGGTAACACCACTACTTGCAGACTGTTACAGACCCCCTGCCTCCCTGGGCTTGTGCTTTTTTCCCCTGATACTCACCTGAGCACATCCTGTCACAGTGACCTTGGACTCACTGCAGGCTTAGGGAGGGAAGACTCCCTTGCTGGAGACCTGTGGTAGAAAAACTTCTCATTAAGAATAAAGTTTTGCCATCTGTCACAAACCTCACCTGACAGCTGAGTCAAAATGCCTTGGCTTCCTCAGATCCTCAGCACTTCCAAGTCAGGTAATAACTAATGACAGTCAGGAAAAAAAAAAAAAAAAAAAAAAAAAAAAAAAAAAAAAAAAAACAATAAAAAAAAAAAAAAAAAAAAAAAAAAAAAAAAAAAAAAAGCCATTGAAAACAGAATAATTTAAAGCCTGTCTCACAAAGTGTTAAACACAAAGCAGAGAAGTGTGCAAGTAGAAGTTGTCCCAGCAGCTCTCCTTTACCTTGCTTGCTGTGTGTTTTTGAGTGACTTGGTAGCCTTAGGCACATGAATAGTCTAGGAATGATAGGCAGCTCCCCAGCTTGGTGCAGCTGGTTTCTGCACAAGGCATGTATGGAACTCTTCAGTGCAGATCTCTCACCGATAGATCTCAACTTCTATAGCACTTTTTTGTTTGTTTATTTATTTGTTTTTCTTAAGGGAATACGTTATAGTATGAGAAAAAGAAATGTAATGCAAACACACTGAGGTGGGTGACAGAACATTTCAGTCCCCCATACCTGGACTTTATGCCATTTCATGAGCATCACAAAGCTTTTCTATAGCCTGGCTCTCAGGGTTGTGAGGAGTGAAGTGAGCGGACACTGCAGAGGGGTGGTGGGATTAGAGGGCAGGGTTACACCTGCAGTGGGGAAGGGGCAGAGGAGGTTGTTCTGCACTAGGAAGGGGGTGAGGTGAAGGGGGAAAGGGATGGAGCAGGGCTTGTTATAGATATCAACATGAAAGGTCAGAAAATTAAACAACTTCACAAAATAGTAGGTTTTGTATAATAAGAAGAGGCATATATATACAGTGAGTATATTTTATATCCCTTCAGATGCTGGGCACTCTTGTGCTTATGCAGCATCTGATGGAGCCAGATGGATTTCCCCGAGGAATTCCGTGCAGAGCATCCTGTCCATGACATTCTCCCATCCTCCCCCTTTTGATTCTTTGAGCTAATATAGGATTTTTTCACAAGAAAACTCTGTTCCGAAAGGATGCTCACAGAACTTTTTGCTGCATGGTTAGATACAGGCAAGGCCACGTAGGAGGCAAAGTTGCTGTTACGGTGTGGGAGCTGCCCACAGGCAGCTCTGTGACTGTGATGCAGGTGAGGTGACCCTGGAGGCAGGGGATCTGTGCAACCTGGCACAGCCCAAAGATCCTGCTGGGCAGGCAGCCCAGCACCCACCTGCGCCTGCTTGGCATTACAGTGACAGGGCTCACACAGAAATATGATCACACAGAATAGGCTGAGTTGGAAGGGACCAGAAAGATCAAGTCCACCTCTTAAGTGAATGGCCCATACAGGGATCAAACTGTGACCTTGGTGTTGTTAACATCATGCTCCAAGCAGTGAGCTCATCACTCACTCCTCCATGGGCAGCCCTCTCCCCAGCAGGAGAGCTGTGCTCCACCCCGTGATCCACATAAAAGTCACCTTTCTCAATCGTTTTGTAAGTTACAGATTATCTGAGTGGGCTGTCTGGCTAACAGACAGTCTTCCAGTGGCTTGGAATGTTATCTCCATCCCACAGACACCAGTGCAGCTGGTGTGGGTGGATCCAATGTAGGGCTGCTCATGCTAATGAACAGGCTGCTCCAGCCCTGTGTACAAGGCCCAGTAGAACAGGGATGTTCAGGATTGCCAGCTCCTTGAACACAATGTGCTCAACCAAATGCTTAGTGGAGAAGTTAAGGCAACAGAGAAGTGATAGGAGAGGGAAAAGGACGGGAAAAGAGGAAAAAAGGTTTCTAGAAGGTAATGACAGACTAGGAAAAGGATCATAGAGTACCTCAAGTTGGAAGAGACCACTAAGGATCATTGAGTCCAACTCCCTACTCTTCGCATGAGTTACTAAAATTGCACCATATAACTGAATATAATCCAGATACTCCTTGAACTCTGACAGGCTTAGTGCTATGACCACTTCCCTGGGGATTCTGTTTTAGTGACCAATCACCATCACAGTGAAGAATCAGAACTTCCCCTGACACAACTTAATTCCATTTCCTCATGTCCTGTTGCTGGTCACCAGAGAGAGAAGTAGAAACCTCCTCCTCCACTGCCCCCCTTGAGGAGGCTGTAGACTGCAAGGAAGTCACCCCCTCAGCCTTCTCTTCTCAAAACTGAACAAACCATGTGACCTTAGCTACCCCTTGAAGTCTTGCCCTCAAAACCTTTTGGCAACTGGGTTGCCTTCTTCTGGACACCGTCCAACAGTTTGATTGGACAATCCTTCTTACATTGTAGTGCCCAAAACAGCACACAGTATTAAAGGTAAGGCTGCACCAGTACAGAGCAGAGCAGGATAATAATCTCCATTATTATCTCTACCACCTAACAAACCACAGGATGTAATTGGCTCAGGGCACACTGCTGACCCATATTCTAATTGCCATCAATCAATCAAAATTCCCAGATCTCCTTCTCCAACCTGTTTTCTCCACAATTTGTAAGTATAACCAGGAGGATGCAGGTCTCTATGTCTTGGACTGTAAGGAAAGCCTGGCAAAAACAAACTTATGCTGCTGTTGATTACATGGATGGTGGACTTTTCGGATGGAAATGGAAGAAGTGGGGAAGGAACTATGAGGCATGTTGCAATTTACCTTGATAATATTCCTTGGTGAAATGACAATTTTTCATGCCCTCAAAATGAGGTAAAAGCTTACCCTAGCCTTGTGTAAGTTTGGTTTTGTTGACAGTTAATGCAGCATGAAAGGTAAGGATCTACTCTCTGAGGGTTATTACTGCTGAGTGTGCAGAAGTTTGATTCTCATGAGTGAATTTCAGTGTGCACTGCAGGCTTTTGGTAGATGCCCCTTCTGCCTGGTTCTTTCATGCAAAGCTATTTTTGCAGAATGTCCTGTAATTCTCACTGCAGAGATTGCTCTTGCCCTTGTTCTCTAGACATCCCTGCTTCAGTATTTTACTTCTTTAAATGGTTCAGTTTATGACTAGAAATGTAGACAAAATACTTTGCCTCAAAACATTTCAGTGTGTGAGAGTTAAAAATAATGTGCTTGGAAATGCCAGCTTGAGCTGTACGTTGTAGATGTTTTTTTTCTAAATGGCTAAAATGATGCAGCTTTTTATATTTTCATATTTAATGTTCTCTTCGCTTCATGGTGTTTTTCTTATACAAACTCACTTTCATTTTTTGTATTTTATCCAGTGAGTTAATTTTAAGTATCAAAATAATTGCTCAATGTCCAAAGAGTATGTTTTTTAGAATTTTTATGCGGAAGAAGGAGCCTGAACTCCAGATTTAGGTGCAAAGCAGATCTCACTACCTTAAATCTGAAGAGATATCACAAGTTCCTGCTCATGACACTGCAATCTCCTAACCTGGTATGCTTTAACTGATTTATCAGAAGGATTTTTTTTCCTCATGTTCACTCAATATTTTTCCCTTCTAAATTTCTTTACTATCAACTATTATTCAGTCATATCTCTGTAGGAAATACCTTTCTTGTTAGCAATGTTTTCTTAATGCTAGTGTGGTATGAAGTCTTCCTCTGAGGTGCTTATTTAAGCCAAGCCACATCAAACAGAAAGCACATTTCCCCCTTGCTAAATAAAGTACTTTTTATTTCTCTTCTGTGGCTTGTGGCATCTAACTGGGCTTTGTGCTGTGGGTGACAGGGGAAGAGCAACAGAATCATCTGTGATACCAACTCCAGCTTGAATGGCACGGGGCACTCCCTGGCCCCTGTGGTGGGACAGGTTCAAGCCTTTCTTACAACTTCATCTATCTATAATGTGTGGTAAAGCAGTTAATCAAATTCTCCAAAAAAGTTGTTGTCTCCTATAGAAACTTTGTACACCAATGTACAACAATAGTGAAAAAATAAAGAAAAACATCCCCCCCCTGCCCTCCCCCCTCCATTTTAAAAAGGATTTTTGACAGAAGTGAGAGAGTTTTTCATTATCTTTCCTAGGAGAGGAGGTCTCACCCAACACAAGCAGGCTGCTGTATGAGCATAGGATATGCTGTGTCATACTCCTCTTTTCTCTACAGCTGTAAGAATCAGCAGACATTTGCCTTTGAGAACTTAGCATTGGGAATGGGGATTTCCTCATATAAACTTAAAATGCTATTTGTACTTCCCCTGAGCTGAAACCCATGACAGCTTCAGACCAGCAGGATAGAAGATTATTAATTTTCCTGCCTGTGCTCACCAAGTTACTGGGTGTGAGACAGTGACAAAGAGCAGGAAAGTGTGGCATTATCATACATATAAAAAAGGTTGCCTGCTCCTAGTGTCAGTAACCAGACCTCTGATTCAAAGCTTCATCAAATACTAGGAATCTCTGACTGCTTTGGAAAGCTGAAGGTTTTGGATCAGGCATATCCTTCTGGAGGTTATGCAACTTTTACAAACTCCGCTCATGATCAAAACTCATTTTAAATACATATGCAGTGGATGTGGCTTCATGATAAATGTGTGTCTGTGTGCAAATAAAACCATCAACTGATATTAACTTGATGTGTTATGTTTGGGTTTTTTAAATGAGCATGAAGAGATGCATCAGCAGATTATTACAAAATTTATTTTTGCGTTTGGGAGATATTATTCTATGGTGTGGAAGAATATCCTATACAAGTCCTACTGGAACTGCTGCTAATACAGAATTTAAGTGTAAAATATTACTTTAATTATTCCAGTACTTTTTCTTTTGTGTGTGCGTGCATGTGTGTTTGTACACGTACACCCTCTGGATGAATGCCCATTATCATGTCTCTTTTTAGAGCTTCTGTTTCAAAAACATAATGCATAATCAGTTTGATTATGTGACAAGCTGTTTCATCCTTATTCTCTTTTTTTCTTCCCAAGCAATTTTCTAGGTCATGTTTGTGTTAGGTCTTTCTTTAAAAAAAGAATATCAGAGAGATTTTATGCAGAATTTCTTTTAGCCAGCAATTACAGTCATTGTTTGGAGAACTAATTTTGAATTATATTTCTAAATAATTATTATTTTTTTTCTTTAGAAAATCAGAAATCCATTTAGGCAGTAAGGATTTAAACTATTCATAGAATACTTAAAATACAGCCTTCAAGGAAAATGGAAATAGCTATAGTTAAGATTTGTTCAGTTCAACTTCTTTCAACAGCATCATTCAACCTTCAGTTTTCCAGTGAGATGAATTAAAGGAGAAATTGTTTCTAAAAATGTTCCCTAAACATTTAAAATTAAATCTATTCAAGTAACAATATCTACTTTTTTATCTTGAGAAATGTATTTGGAAAGGATGGCCCAGGCTTACATTATACTCAAGATACAATAGAAATCTTAACTTTTATTGAATGCAGGACCCACAGTTCCTGAATTTTTCAAGTGGCAGTTAAAAAACAGTCTGATGCTGAATTTTAATGGACTCAATTAGTAACTTTGAGAATGACACTTCTCCTTGATCATCCTTTCAAATCTGGTAGGTGCTTGCTCAAGGGAAGGAAATCCTAGCAAACCCACAAATTAGTATTCCTCATGCAGTGGAATGCCTTCCAACACAGATCCTACAGCTGGCAAAAAGGAAGTGGCTGGATCTGTTTTCAAGATGTCAAAGGCAATGGAGTTGTTCCCAGCTGTTGTACAGGATATCCTCTGTGAAGCTGGGAAGTTATTTAAACTCATGTTTATAGTTTTGGTCACTATTGTTTAATATTTATTTTCACAGTGCTCCAGCTCTGATCCCTCAGATGAAACCTTGACACAGCCATCAGAAGTGTCCCAGGGCTGGAATCTGATTTCCAAGTCTTGAATGCTCTCAATCCAAGCTGGAGGCAAAGGATGCTGTGAATGGTTTGCCAGTTGCCTGAATGCNCCCTGGGGATTCTGTTTTAGTGACCAATCACCATCACAGTGAAGAATCAGAACTTCCCCTGACACAACTTAATTCCATTTCCTCATGTCCTGTTGCTGGTCACCAGAGAGAGAAGTAGAAACCTCCTCCTCCACTGCCCCCCTTGAGGAGGCTGTAGACTGCAAGGAAGTCACCCCCTCAGCCTTCTCTTCTCAAAACTGAACAAACCATGTGACCTTAGCTACCCCTTGAAGTCTTGCCCTCAAAACCTTTTGGCAACTGGGTTGCCTTCTTCTGGACACCGTCCAACAGTTTGATTGGACAATCCTTCTTACATTGTAGTGCCCAAAACAGCACACAGTATTAAAGGTAAGGCTGCACCAGTACAGAGCAGAGCAGGATAATAATCTCCATTATTATCTCTACCACCTAACAAACCACAGGATGTAATTGGCTCAGGGCACACTGCTGACCCATATTCTAATTGCCATCAATCAATCAAAATTCCCAGATCTCCTTCTCCAACCTGTTTTCTCCACAATTTGTAAGTATAACCAGGAGGATGCAGGTCTCTATGTCTTGGACTGTAAGGAAAGCCTGGCAAAAACAAACTTATGCTGCTGTTGATTACATGGATGGTGGACTTTTCGGATGGAAATGGAAGAAGTGGGGAAGGAACTATGAGGCATGTTGCAATTTACCTTGATAATATTCCTTGGTGAAATGACAATTTTTCATGCCCTCAAAATGAGGTAAAAGCTTACCCTAGCCTTGTGTAAGTTTGGTTTTGTTGACAGTTAATGCAGCATGAAAGGTAAGGATCTACTCTCTGAGGGTTATTACTGCTGAGTGTGCAGAAGTTTGATTCTCATGAGTGAATTTCAGTGTGCACTGCAGGCTTTTGGTAGATGCCCCTTCTGCCTGGTTCTTTCATGCAAAGCTATTTTTGCAGAATGTCCTGTAATTCTCACTGCAGAGATTGCTCTTGCCCTTGTTCTCTAGACATCCCTGCTTCAGTATTTTACTTCTTTAAATGGTTCAGTTTATGACTAGAAATGTAGACAAAATACTTTGCCTCAAAACATTTCAGTGTGTGAGAGTTAAAAATAATGTGCTTGGAAATGCCAGCTTGAGCTGTACGTTGTAGATGTTTTTTTTCTAAATGGCTAAAATGATGCAGCTTTTTATATTTTCATATTTAATGTTCTCTTCGCTTCATGGTGTTTTTCTTATACAAACTCACTTTCATTTTTTGTATTTTATCCAGTGAGTTAATTTTAAGTATCAAAATAATTGCTCAATGTCCAAAGAGTATGTTTTTTAGAATTTTTATGCGGAAGAAGGAGCCTGAACTCCAGATTTAGGTGCAAAGCAGATCTCACTACCTTAAATCTGAAGAGATATCACAAGTTCCTGCTCATGACACTGCAATCTCCTAACCTGGTATGCTTTAACTGATTTATCAGAAGGATTTTTTTTCCTCATGTTCACTCAATATTTTTCCCTTCTAAATTTCTTTACTATCAACTATTATTCAGTCATATCTCTGTAGGAAATACCTTTCTTGTTAGCAATGTTTTCTTAATGCTAGTGTGGTATGAAGTCTTCCTCTGAGGTGCTTATTTAAGCCAAGCCACATCAAACAGAAAGCACATTTCCCCCTTGCTAAATAAAGTACTTTTTATTTCTCTTCTGTGGCTTGTGGCATCTAACTGGGCTTTGTGCTGTGGGTGACAGGGGAAGAGCAACAGAATCATCTGTGATACCAACTCCAGCTTGAATGGCACGGGGCACTCCCTGGCCCCTGTGGTGGGACAGGTTCAAGCCTTTCTTACAACTTCATCTATCTATAATGTGTGGTAAAGCAGTTAATCAAATTCTCCAAAAAAGTTGTTGTCTCCTATAGAAACTTTGTACACCAATGTACAACAATAGTGAAAAAATAAAGAAAAACATCCCCCCCCTGCCCTCCCCCCTCCATTTTAAAAAGGATTTTTGACAGAAGTGAGAGAGTTTTTCATTATCTTTCCTAGGAGAGGAGGTCTCACCCAACACAAGCAGGCTGCTGTATGAGCATAGGATATGCTGTGTCATACTCCTCTTTTCTCTACAGCTGTAAGAATCAGCAGACATTTGCCTTTGAGAACTTAGCATTGGGAATGGGGATTTCCTCATATAAACTTAAAATGCTATTTGTACTTCCCCTGAGCTGAAACCCATGACAGCTTCAGACCAGCAGGATAGAAGATTATTAATTTTCCTGCCTGTGCTCACCAAGTTACTGGGTGTGAGACAGTGACAAAGAGCAGGAAAGTGTGGCATTATCATACATATAAAAAAGGTTGCCTGCTCCTAGTGTCAGTAACCAGACCTCTGATTCAAAGCTTCATCAAATACTAGGAATCTCTGACTGCTTTGGAAAGCTGAAGGTTTTGGATCAGGCATATCCTTCTGGAGGTTATGCAACTTTTACAAACTCCGCTCATGATCAAAACTCATTTTAAATACATATGCAGTGGATGTGGCTTCATGATAAATGTGTGTCTGTGTGCAAATAAAACCATCAACTGATATTAACTTGATGTGTTATGTTTGGGTTTTTCAAATGAGCATGAAGAGATGCATCAGCAGATTATTACAAAATTTATTTTTGCGTTTGGGAGATATTATTCTATGGTGTGGAAGAATATCCTATACAAGTCCTACTGGAACTGCTGCTAATACAGAATTTAAGTGTAAAATATTACTTTAATTATTCCAGTACTTTTTCTTTTGTGTGTGCGTGCATGTGTGTTTGTACACGTACACCCTCTGGATGAATGCCCATTATCATGTCTCTTTTTAGAGCTTCTGTTTCAAAAACATAATGCATAATCAGTTTGATTATGTGACAAGCTGTTTCATCCTTATTCTCTTTTTTTCTTCCCAAGCAATTTTCTAGGTCATGTTTGTGTTAGGTCTTTCTTTAAAAAAAGAATATCAGAGAGATTTTATGCAGAATTTCTTTTAGCCAGCAATTACAGTCATTGTTTGGAGAACTAATTTTGAATTATATTTCTAAATAATTATTATTTTTTTTCTTTAGAAAATCAGAAATCCATTTAGGCAGTAAGGATTTAAACTATTCATAGAATACTTAAAATACAGCCTTCAAGGAAAATGGAAATAGCTATAGTTAAGATTTGTTCAGTTCAACTTCTTTCAACAGCACCATTCAACCTTCAGTTTTCCAGTGAGATGAATTAAAGGAGAAATTGTTTCTAAAAATGTTCCCTAAACATTTAAAATTAAATCTATTCAAGTAACAATATCTACTTTTTTATCTTGAGAAATGTATTTGGAAAGGATGGCCCAGGCTTACATTATACTCAAGATACAATAGAAATCTTAACTTTTATTGAATGCAGGACCCACAGTTCCTGAATTTTTCAAGTGGCAGTTAAAAAACAGTCTGATGCTGAATTTTAATGGACTCAATTAGTAACTTTGAGAATGACACTTCTCCTTGATCATCCTTTCAAATCTGGTAGGTGCTTGCTCAAGGGAAGGAAATCCTAGCAAACCCACAAATTAGTATTCCTCATGCAGTGGAATGCCTTCCAACACAGATCCTACAGCTGGCAAAAAGGAAGTGGCTGGATCTGTTTTAAAGATGTCAAAGGCAATGGAGTTGTTCCCAGCTGTTGTACAGGATATCCTCTGTGAAGCTGGGAAGTTATTTAAACTCATGTTTATAGTTTTGGTCACTATTGTTTAATATTTATTTTCACAGTGCTCCAGCTCTGATCCCTCAGATGAAACCTTGACACAGCCATCAGAAGTGTCCCAGGGCTGGAATCTGATTTCCAAGTCTTGAATGCTCTCAATCCAAGCTGGAGGCAAAGGATGCTGTGAATGGTTTGCCAGTTGCCTGAATGCTATTTTCTATCTTCCACAACAGGTATTTCACCCCTAAAGATCTGTGGTGCTTGAGAGATTTGAGGTTGAGAAGCATAGAGAAGTCAAGTCTCTGGGGACATCTTGGAGCAGCCTTCTTGTACCCGAAGTGAGTGGAAACTACAGAAAATAGAGGAGGGACTATTTATCAAGGAGTGTAGTGATAGNATTCTGTGCTGTACAGAAAAGACTACTACTGTACAACAAATTAAGCCTAGGACCATGATATAGCTATTGAGGAGATATTAGAATACTGAATAGCTGTCTCATTCCCTAGGCACTACTCATCCAGGTTGCTACGGGAGGCAAATAACCTAAAGTAAAAATAGCAAACAGTAACTTATATATGAGGCAATTTTATTAGGGATTACTTTATAAGCATATATGCAATGAAGACACATAAAGATAGGCTAAGTTCAACAACTTACAAGAGCAAGGCCCCCAACCTTTGAATACTGGCTTTGCTCATTTAATACCTTTTGAACTTTCTTCTATAGAACTTAACTACATATAATTGAACTGTAAACCAAACACGTGACTGCTGCTTTTCATAGTGTCATGTAGAATGACTACTGTCTATTAACACATATTCTTGTACATCATGAAGATTTCACTCAATAAAAGAAAGCATTAAACTTTGATTCAACATATTTGCAATGTTATTATATTTCCATCTCAATGTTTAGGCATAGATAAGTATATTAAACACTAAATATAACTTTTTGATTAGTGTTGTATTTTCTCTGTCTTGCTCACAAAGTTGTAGGCATAACAACTGAGTTGGGTAGGGAGCACATGAAGGGCATTGAGCCACCTCTGTTGATGGTGTTGATGCTTGTTGATGTGCCTCCATTGGCAGAACCAAACTGGGACACAGAAAAGATGACAACAAAACTATGGAGTCACCTTTGAAGTCTGCTTAGGCACAATAATAACCATCTCTGATGTTCAATGAACTGAGTTCGTCTTGTATCTCAAAAATTCCACCAAAGGAAGAAAAAGAGGAAGATTATTTTACATATATTTCTGAAAAATAAAGAAATTATTTTCTGGGAATATGAAGGAAAACAAAGACAGATGTGATGACCTAGTCTAAGGGGAAGGAAACACCCACGTCTCTGGGCCTCTATAAGAGATTTTAATTCTATGAGGACATTAGCTATGAATGAAGACTGGCAGCTAGTGACAAGTCTAGAGTATGCTCTTTTCTATCCTTGTAATACCACTGACCATCACTATTGCATCACTATTATAAAGTATGTGCATCTAAAAGGCATATTGGTTCCATAGTTATTATCTGATATGCTCAGCTTCTCATACAATACCCTCCACGTATTTCAGTTTTCAAGAGAAGATCCTGTAACATTAGAATTCACACACACACACACAAAAAAATTTCTTGGGTTTGACCAAAGGCTCAGTGTCTCTTTTGAATGAGGCCTCAGTCAGACAGAGTACTTATGACAAGTAAGAAACAAGGCTCATCTAGGCTGATCTGTCCTGACATAAATCCAGCTTCCTGTGCATTTTTAGCCATAGCACCATGGTGCTGCTACAGCATTCCACATGGCACTTTTAAGTCCATATTCTGGGTTGATTTATCCCAGTTCTCTCAGTGTTGGACTGTGTTAGGGTGGCACAGCAGTGACAGTGACAGACCTTTTTTGGGGGAAAAGAGGCAATCACTGTCAATACGTGGCACCAGCAGCCCTCCACAATGTGGTATCTCAAACTGGCTGGGGAAGCACCCTGAGGTGTGCAAAGACCAGCCCCACAAAACCCTGCAGCATGGGGCCACAATGCCCTTGCACCCCCAGGCATGACACAATCCCTAATCTCTCCAATACAAGCACCCCAGTAAAACTGTTTACAGGACAGCAAAAGCAGCAGGTAGACTGATGGATATATCAGTCGAATCAACTTTTTGTGTCACAGAGGAGTCTCTCACCCAATCCATCTTGGAAAAGCCTACACTTCTGCCTACAATCACAGCCAGAGGCAGCTTTGTTCCCACAGCAACAGACGCAACTCCTATAACATGACCCAGCTCTTTGGCAGTGCCCGACCTCCTTCTGCCGGAGCCCTGACTCCAACCCTGGCAAGGCCGGCTGAGAAGGGGTTGCTGTGCAACCTGACTGCTGCACAGCCATCCTTGGCAGCTCAAGACAGCACTCCTCAGTCAAGGCATGCTTTGATGACTGGATCCATGCATTTTTCTGCAAGGAGTCATTTGTTCCCCTAGCAGCTAACATTTCTGGCTGTATCTTCTGTGTGATCAGGCACAGCTTCCTTCCTCTCATACCCACTGGAAAACAACTGTGCCTATCTGCAATGTTTTTGTGTCAGGTTACAGCGCTGCAGACAGCAGGATTCAAGAACACACGGGGAGATAAAGGCCCAGCAGGAGAGGTTTAGGGCCCAAAATGTTCCGTGTGCTGTGCAGAGTGTTTCCTCTGGATGCCTGCTTGCTTTTGCTGCTTTCTCTTCCTGCTCCCACCTCCTGCCCCATTCCCTGCACAGCCCTGTAGAGCCAGCTTCTCCTTCCAGCTGATTTCCCAGTTTTCAGCTCAGTTTCAAATATTTCAGGATATCCTAGGTGGGATAGGAAGGTCAGGAAGCACATCTTTGTTTCTCTCCCTTTCCACACTTTTGTTGCAGAGCTCTCTCCATTTACACTTCAGCCTGGCTTCTGCTCCAGGGCCCTTGGCACGCGTGGACCAGCATATTCGGAGGCAGAGTGGATGTCTTGAAGGTCCTGCTGAGACTCTTACTCAGCCTGTGGGGCAGCTGTTTGCACCTGTGGCTACTGGGAACTGGCAAAATCCTTGAACCCATGAAACCGATTGGATACAATTTGAGCACATCTATACTGTGTAATAAATACCCTGTATTGTGACTCTGTTTCTCAAGGCCAGTGACCATGCAAGTAAAACTAGAATACCACTGCAGTATTTATTTTTTCTTGATTTGACTTTAATTTCTTGTGCAGGAAAGGCAATAAATATATCAAAAAAAAAAAAAAAAAAAAAAAAAAAAAAAAAAAAAAAACAAACAGANAAAAAGTAACACAGATGGACTTCACTAACTGCTGTGTTCTCAACTTTTTTTTTTTTTCTTTCCCTGAAAAGCAAAGGTATTCAAACATATTCAAATCAAGACATTCAGCCTTGCCATTGCTCAGTTGCAAATTCTCATACTCTCCATGACAGCAATTTTAGGATATCCCATACGATAGTATTAAATACATCCCAAGGTCAGAGACTTAATTTTAGCATGATTCCTGATCAGAAGTTGGCTTCACAGGTGACGGAAACAGCCCAGGAATGGGTAACAGCGACATGATCTCTGATACCCAGCTCTCCCACAGCTCAGGCGGAACCCACTTGGTGAAGGGTCCAGAGGATAAATCCTATGGGAAGTGGCTGAGGGAGCTGGGGTTGTTCAGCCTGTGGAAAAGGAGGCTCGGGGGCACCTTAATGCTCTCTGTAACTCCCTGAAAAGAGGCTGTAGCCGGGTGGGGGCCGCTTTCTTCTCCCAGGCACGCAGAGACAGAATGAGGGCACAGCCTTAAACTGCGCCAGGGGACATTTAGGCTGGACATTAGGAGGAATTTATTCACAGAAACCAGCAAGCAGAGAAGTTTAAAACTTTTTAAACCCTTGAGGTCCCGGCGAAAGCGGCAATAAAGACAAACACCCCGACCCGCACCGA
>VWYO01008383.1:0-19353 GCA_013400275.1 Rhadina sibilatrix
AGGGAAATTTTGGAGCTCCTAAGGGATATTTTGGAGTTTCCTGAGGAAAAGGCCATGTGCCTTGGGACCCCCCAGCCCCAACCTGCTCCGAGCAAACACAGCCAGGGAAGGGTGGGACGGGGCCTGGATTTACCTGGGGGAGCAGCTGGAAAAGCAGCTTGGCCTTCCTCCCAGGAAACCCAAGAAATCCACAGGGATTTAGGAGTTTGCTCTCCCAGATGCAAATATTAACCCTCGCTGGCCAGGCCTGGGGCAGGAGTTCTGATCTCCTGCAAGGACTTCCCTGGCTCCTCCTCCAGGCTGGGAGTGTTTGGGGATGCTGTTCCCAAAAAGGGGGAGAGCCCCTCTCCGAGGAAAGGCTGAGCAGCCTGGAGCCCCAATCCCCCAGGAATGGGAATTACCCCAGAGCTGCTCCCAGCTAAGCTCATTTTCCCTCTAAGCTTCCGTGCTTTGGGCGCCCTTAAGGAGAGGAAATTCTGCTCTGCTCCCCTCCCAACAGAGGTTTCTTGGAGCGTGGAGCCAGGAGCAGGATGAGCCACCCTCAGCTCCAGCCCTGCTCCTGCTGATGTTTCCCGGGTGCTTGGAATGGCAAAACCTTCCCTGAGCGTGGCCTGACACCCTCCCCCTCTCCAAATGAAGTTCCAGCCCTGCCTCAGCCTAATTAAAACCAGCAAAGAGGACTGGGCCAGGCTGTAAAATTCTAGGACAGTTTTATGTGGAGCAATTAAAGGGAAGGTAAAAAAAAAATTGTTAAGAAATTAAACACTAATTTCTTTTTTTTTTTTTTTTTTTGGCTGGCTGAGCTGGCAGTAGGGCTGTGAGGGGGATGCAAAACCTGGGATGCTGCTCCGTTCCTCGCTGCCATAAATCTGCTGCATCAAATGTTCCCCTGCTTCTGAGCCCTGTAACTCATCTGCTGCCAATTAACCTAAATCACGTTTTTTTTCAATTAAAACTCGAGGCCTGAGGGCAGAGCCCGGTGGGGAGGGGGTGGCAGAGGCAGGGTCTGGAAGTGAGGTGGGAATATCTGTTTTTAAAAGGTGTGATCCCATTTTAGTGTTTTCCACGTAAAATGGGGAGTAAATGCCTGGGCTCTGGGGAGCTGAGCGAGGATCCCTGAGGGGGGATCAGGGAATCCCACCTGGGACTGAGGGCAGCTCCCTGACTGCAGGAAAACACCTTTGGGGTGATCCCGTTTTTAGCTCTGATCCTGTATTTTTTCTGATCCGGGTGATCCCGTTTTTAGCTCTGATCCTGTATTTTTTCTGATCCGGGTGATCCCGTTTTTAGCTCCCCTTTTTTTAGCTCTGATCCTGTTTTTGGGATGGACGTTCCCAGGGGCTGCCCGAGGTGTGAGGCGCTCCAGGGAAGGCGGATCCCGGTGGTGGGGATGGGAATGGTGCCTTGCATAACTCCTGGGATAATTGCCCTGGGATGGGGAAGGAAGCTGCTGCTTCCTCTCTCTGTGTCTGGTCTTGCTCCCGAGCGGTTTTTTTATTGTTATAATTTTTTTTTCTCGTGCTTGGAAAACAGGCAGCGAAGTGTTGGGAAAGAGAGGAGGGAGGGCAGGGCTTGGAGCGAACGGCTCCTTCTGTGCCTGCAACCACCCTGCCCTAAAGAGCCCCATCACGGCGGAGAAAACCTTCCCAGGCTGGAGAGAGAGGAGGATGAGCTGCTGCTGGCCCCGGCAGGAGGGGAGAACATTCCCTGTCTCCTCCTGGAGCTTGGTCCCTGCAGGGTTATGTTGGGATCCCGGGGGGTGCAGACACAAAAATCCCCCTGGAGCTTCACCTTCCTGGCTCCAGGCTCTGCAGGAGCTTCCTGGGATGGGGAGGACACTCGTGGTCTTTCCACCTCTCCCCACAGCGGGATGTGCTTCCAGGAGCTCCGGAGACCCCCACGGTCTCATCCTGCAACCTCAATTATTCCCCCCTCCGCCCCCAGAAATCGCCCGGGGCTCCTTGTTCCTCCAACAAGCCCCTGCAGGTTTTCCTCTTAGGAAAGCCGGGCTGGTTTAATGATATCCATAACGTTAATTGCTGTAATTGGGAGGCTGGCTGCCCGCTGCCGGGGACGTGGGTGTGGAAAGTGCGGGAATGTTCTCGCGGAGAGGGGAGGATGCTCCCGTGGTTGTTGTGGTGATGGGGTTGCGGCTTTGGGCTCAGGTGCTAAAAGAACAAAGAGAAACCCAAATGTATCTCCTTGGTTTAGGCTAAAAATACATCCGAGCCGGGATTTAAATGTCAATTAGTGCCCGCTAATTAACCAGCGCCGCAGGCAGAGGTGGTGATTGCCATGGCTTTGGGTTTAACCCTCCCTCAGTGGTCACCCCTGCTATGGGTTAACATAGTTAGGATTTTCTTAGAAAAAACAGACTTATTAAGAGTCAGTTTTTTAAATTGGTAGATAGTTTTAAAATGTTTTAAAAGTTTCATTTAATTTTTTTCTTTCCTTTTTTTCTTATTTTAACCCTTTCAGTGTGTGTAAATAAACTCTCTTTGTAATTTAAATTTTTTTACTCTGTTTTACTCTTTATGTTCTCCTAGTCACATAAAATAAGTAATAAAACCATCACAACCCTGCACCCCAAAGGAGCCCCAGGGGTGTCCAGGGCTGGCATCAGCCCCAGTGTCACCCCCAGCCTGGCCGTGCCACCAGTCCTGGACCCAGCCGAGGCTTTTTTCTCTGGCGGGGAGAATGATTCCAAGCGGAGAATGAAACATTTCCTGATTCCCCTCCTCTCAGTGACGAGCTCGGCCCTTCCCCTTGCCCAGCCAGTGGAATTCCTGTCGGGAAAGGGCAAGGAGGAGGGGAGGGGGCCAGTAAATCTGATTTAATCGTGGTGACACCATGGCACGGCCCCGCAGCCCGGCGGGGTTAATCTGCTCTGGCACGGGCTTAGGGCAGTGCCAGGCACGGGCAAACCCAGCCAGGGGCTCCCGGGGTGGGAGAGGTGATGCCTGGGGAGGCTGAGCTGGAACAGAGGCTGGACAGAGCCAGAGAATGAAGCAGAGATTTATTAAAAGGCCTTTAGGGTGCACCTTGGGCAGGACAGGAGCCTGGCCAGGGCTGCACCCAAGGGGGACCCAAAATGGTCCCAAAATGGACAAAGGGTCACCAGGTCTCCCACTTGGATCAGTTTGGGTCCATTTGCATCTTGGGGTTGAATTGTCCAAGTGCAGCTGCAGGTTGTGAGGTCCCATCCTTCTTGTTCCTCCCTGCAGCCACCCTTGGTTGTGCTTTGGGGCTGAAAGTTGTCCTTGGTGTGCAGCAGGAGCAGGATTTGTTTTGTGTCCCTGCTGTGTGCAGAGCTGAGTGAGCCTGAGTGTGAGGCTGAGAGCTGCACCCTGGGCAGCACAGAGCCTGAAACACAGGGAAGGTAAAGCTGAAGGCATCAGAAGTTGAGTTGTTGGGAGGGCTCTGCTGGAGGTGCTGGGATCTGGGCAAAGGGAGGGTTTCCTTGGAATGCCCACCCCTGGAAGAGTTTGAGGTTGGATGGGCCTGGAGCAGCCTGGGATGAGTGGAAGTGTCCCTGCCCATGGAAGCAGCTGGGATTTAAGGTCACCCAGCCCAAAGCATTCCATGAGCTGGTGTCTCTCCTTGGGATCCTGATGGAGAAACCTCTCTGCTCCTCTCCTGAGGAATGTCCACCTCCTGCAGCCTGGCTCTGCTGCTGCCCCCTGAGCCTTTCCCTCCGTGCTCTCCGTGTGCTGCTGTGACTTTGGGGACAGGCTGGGGTGGAAAACCGGGAGAGATTTCTGGGCAGCCCCCGGGGTTCCCTGAGAGGTTTCCCTGGTGTGGCTGGAGGAGCACTGGGGGTGTGCAAATCCAACCAGAGCTCCAAACCACAATGGCTTAAAGACAAAAATCCCAAACAACCCCAGAATCTGCTCTGGCGTTCTTTTTGTTTAACTGCTGGGATTTTAGCTAAAATTGGAGCTGCTGCTTGCTGGGCAGCTGGGAGGTTCCTGCGAGAGGAAAAATCAGATATTCTGGGGTTTGTGGGAGTTCTGCTGTGGAGGTTGGAGCAGTGGAGGGAGTGGGCAGCGCTGAGGGGGCCTCGAAGATTTTTGGGGGAAGAAGAGTGAGGGACCAGCTCAGTTGGGATGGGCCTGGCCAGGCTGGGGGATGGGGATTTTTTGGTGGCCATCTCATGGATTTAGGGGTCTTGTGGGTCAGAGGCTTCCAGAGGCCTTCAGGTCTTGTCCCAAGTGTTGTCCTCTAGGAGAAACCTCATGGGGTGAGGTGCTGCTGGTGGCCCTCATGGAGTGGGCTCCTCTCAGACTCCCAAGGCTGACTCGGAGCAGTCTGTGGGACATAAGGAAAAGCCCCATGGGAAAATCCATCTGCCAGCTTCCCAGTGACTCATCTCCAGCCCCACCACCCTGCTGGGAGCTGGAAACACCTCAGCCCTGCTGAGGGGCAGCCAGGCTTTGCTCCTGCTCTCCTTGGGATGATGTTGTGGTTGGCCTGATAAAAACCACGCAGCCTGACTGTGGGAATGACAAGGGATTAAAGAGATGAAATCTGGGAAAAGGCCTATCCAGCCACCTAACCCAGCCCAGCCCTGCTGCTCTCTGAGCTCTGCTTGTGCACAGCCCCAGGTGCCCCAGGGGATGCCTTGGCTCCCTGTTCCCAAAAGGAATCTTCCCCTGGGGAGCAGTTTGTAGGAATGAGCCAGCTGGATCCATCCCCATCCTGCTGCTCCCCTCTTCCTGCAGCTCTGGATCTCCTGGCCAGCCCTGGCAGCTTCTCCTGGCTCAGACCTCGCTGCTGAGGGCATGTGCCCAAGGAAAGTGCCCTTGGACAGCTGGAAATTGGGGTTCTGAATTGGGGGAATTGGAGGAATTGAAGGAGTTGTAGGAATTGAAAAAGCACCTGCTGCTTTTTGAGGATTCATTCCAGCAGGTTTTTTGGGTGAACTGGCATTGCCCTTCTGCCCATGCAGGGTGCCTCTGATGCCCACTGGAAGGTTGGGATTTGCACTTTGGGATGGCCTGCATGGAGTCATGGATTGCTGCCTGCTTCCCTCCAGAGGTTCTGCAGCAGGAAACGGGGCCTGAGGTTTGCTGGGACACCTGGAAACTGGGAAGGAGCGGGAGAAATTCCTCAAGAGAGCCTTCCCCTGGTAGAAAAGGTTTCCTGGTGGAACCTGAGCTACTCTGTGGTTTTTAAGGCTCTGGCTCTGGGGCTTCCTTCTCCTCCTTCCTCCCAAGGTGATCCTTCTGCCAGCAGCTCCATCTCCAGCCGTGGGAGCCTGGCTGTGCTGCTCCCAGCGCTCTGCTCTGTCCTTCTCAACATCCTGGGATGCTTCTGGAGGCAACCTGCTGCCTCCTCCTCTCTGAAGAGTGAACTCCCAGGTGCTGAGGGCAGTGGGAAGGGGAGAGCAGTTCATTGTGGGAAGGAGAGAAGCACCCCAGAATCCAGGGGACTAACTGCTGGGTACCCTGTACCCCTGGGGCTGGAAATGACTGGCAAGAGGAGCAGCGTGGGTGGGAAGTTTTGGGGAGTTGGGAAAAGGATTCATTCACATCCCAGAGCAACACGGAGCATCCCTGGCACCGCAGAGAGGTGGAAGGGTCCCCACGGAGCCCAGGACCAGCAGCAGGGATTTGCCCATGGGTGGCACAGACCAGGGAGCTCCTGTGTGTGAGGTTTTTATCTTTTCTTCTTTGTGCTAGAGCCAGGATCAATGCACAGGAGTCCCAATTTCCTGTTTGGACTTGGTGTTTATTAATTCTGATCTGTGTTCCAGCCCCTCCAGCTGCGAGCTCTAACGAGCAGGGCAGAGAACTGAGGTAAAATGAGGCATCTCTCTGTCTCTACAAAGTCTTTTCAAGGACAACGCATCCAATTGTGAAATGCCACCTGAATTATTTTCACTTTAAACCCAATAACCAACTGCTTGAAGTCTGGAACACGAGCTCTACCAACCAATTACAGAAAGCCACCCAAACCCATGAAGAAGAAGGAAGAAGGTGAAGAAGAAGGAAGAAGGTGAAGAGGAAGGGCGAGGAAGGTGAAGAAGAAGGGCGAGGAAGGTGAAGAAGGGCTTAGACAACGCCCAAAGTCTTGCCCTAGATGTATCACTACATGCTAAAATCCCCAAATCCACATTTCCAGAATCCCAAGGCCTGTGCTGGCACAGAGACCCATCCCCAGTGCCCCAGGCTCCTGTTTGCCCTCGGGCAAGGTGCTGCTGCCTCCCTGGCCGCATCCTGGAGGGTTTTTGTGTGGATCTGGCTCCTGCCAGGATGTCTGGGTGTGGGAAAGGTGCCTCCCCATCCTCCTGCTAATGCCTGGTTAAACAGGGACTGTTTGCTGCACCTTATCCTGGGGAGCTGGGGCTGCTCACAGTGGAAATGAGGATTTTTTTTTTTTTTTCTCCCTTTGGAAGAGCCCTCCTCCTCCCTGCCTGTGTCCCAGTGGGTTTTGACGGCTGCCAAACAGAAATCTCTGTCCTCAGCTGGGCAGTGACACAAATCCCGGGAGGTTTGCTGTGCACAGGGAGGGAACATTCCAAGGAAATCACAACTCCAGTCCTCAGGAGTTTCCTGCTGAAAGGCAGCCCTTGGCAAATGCGGCTGCTGCTTGGGTGGCTGCGGGAGCAAACACAGATTCTCTGAAAATTCCCCCACTCCACATGCTCTGAAATGTATAAAACAGGCATAGAAAATGCAATTAATTTCCTTTTTAAAGGTGATGTGGGGTCATTTTTGATTTACCATTAAATATCAGCCCTTTGGGGTGTGCTCCAATAATCACAGGGGGGAAAAAAAATCATCCTGGCAGCTACAGCAGTGTCATTTCTTATTTTTAAACCAAAGCCTAAACCCAGGATTGCGTTTATTCCCATGGCTGAGGATTTCAGGAGAGCTGCTGGTTTTCAACAGCTTCCAATTAATCCTGGGAACTGGCGGTCCTGAGATGGACATTTGCAGCCTCCCTGCATCCAAGGGGACACTGTCCCCTCCAGCCTGGCTCCAGGCACCTGACTGGGAACAGGTGAATCCCAAGTGAGTGGGTAAATCAGAGCTAGGCTCTTCCCCACACTCCCGTCCCTGCATCTCCTGCTTTCCTCCCAAGGGCTGGTAAGGAGAGATTGGGTTTATGGAGGAGATGAAGATGTTTGGAGGGTTGGTAAGGAGGGATTGGGTTTATGGAGGAGATGAAGATGTTTGGAGGGCTGATAAGGAGGGATTGGATTCATGGAGGAGATGAAGATGTTTGGAGGGCTGATAAGGAGGGATTGGATTCATGGAGGAGATGAAGATGTTTGCAGGGTTGATAAGGAGGGATTGGATTCATGGAGGAGATGAAGGTGTTTGGATAAGCTGTGGTCCTAGAGTGATCCTGAGGCCTGAGGGAAGCCCCTGGAGCTGGAGGGGCTTTGGTGGGTTGGGTTTTGTTTTATTTCTGGGTTGTGTCTGTGGGGATCCTCCCAAACACGGGGTACCCCACTAAGGGATGTGCTCCCAGCTGGGAGCTGAGCTGGGATTTTTGGGGACACAGAGGGCTCAGTGATGTGCCCTGACTCCTCCTCACCCCATCACGGGAGAGGTGCAGGGCTTTGAGATGCTGTTGGCCCCTTGGGATGATTTTGTTCTTCCCCCAAGTGCCCTGGAGGAAACCCCCCGAGGGTGTCTGGGGCCATCATCACATACCCAAGCCCTGAGTCAAAATGTGGGATGATGTTCTGGAGCACAGCCCCGGCTCCTGCCCTGCCAGGGAGCCAACACCTGAGCCTGAGATCATTATCTTCGGTTATTTTTAGAAATTCCTCATCGATGCTGATGGAGGTGACTCATGGGAAAGGAGCTGCCTCTCCTCCCGAGGTGTTTTGGAAAACAGAGCCGAGCTCCAGGGAAAGCAGCAGTGGGGTGACCCAGGCCAGGGGTGCTGGGAGTGTGGGAGGGCAGCCGGTCCCCTTGGATCGGGGTTTTTGGGGACAGTCTGGCTTCTCCTGGAGCCTGGCAAGGAGGTGACAGCTCTGAGGGTTTCCCCAGAGTTCAAAGCTGGTCCTAGTCCTGGCCCAGGAGAGGATGGTGGGGAGTGCTTGGAGGGGCTGGGCGGGGTCAGCTGAGCCCCTCCTGGAGCTCAGGGGTCACAGCCCCTTGGACGTCCCCTGGAGCCACCACAATTCCCCATTTGGATGGCGTGAGGAAGCCATGGATTGTCCCTGTCCTTGTCCTCCTTCCTCCCACAGCCCCTGGGCGCTGCCGCTGCCACCCCAGGACGGCTCCGAGTGGCCACAAAAGCTTTTTCCCTTCCAGGATTCCTGCAGGTGAGGTGGGCAAGGCTAAACCTTTGGAATCCTGGGCGTTATCCTCGCCCCTTCCTCTGATATCCTCCCCCACCACGGGCAGGGAACAAACCCCCTCCCAAACCGGGTGAGGGAGCCGCTTGTGCCGAGAGGGGAATGCCCGCGGGTGGTTTCTCCTGACATCCATCGCCAGCCCCGGGCTTTCCTCATTCATAAACCCGGGGCGGGGGGTGCTGGGCTGCCCCGCCTCGGCTCCGGAGCTGCTCCAGCGCTTCTGCAGCCGATCCCAATCGCTTCCGGCCGAGCTCCGCTGCGCCCGGGGGGCTCTCGGCAGGAGGAGCGATGCGGGAGCGCAGAGCGAACCTGTCGGGCAGGACTGGAGCTGACAGAGCCGCTCCCTGCCCCGGCTGTGCGAGTGGCAGGCAGTGCGAGGGAGGAGCTGCTGCTCAGCGGCGCTGGGCTCCCCGTGCTCCGGGCTCGGCGAGAGGGGGAAATTGCGCTTGGAGAGCGGCTGGTGCTGGTGGAGCACGGGGAGAGGCTGCTCCGGGCAAGGGAGGCTCTGGCTCCAGCCTTGGGGCACAGAGAGCTGCTCTGGGCACCCTGCTTGGGCAGGGGCTCTGCCCTGCTGGCCCTGCCGAGGTGCTCTGATCTCCTCTTGGCAGAGAACCAGGGGGGTTGTTGGGTTGTGCAGAAACCCAGAGTGCCCCTCTGGCCTCTCATGGCACACCGGCAGTGTCACCACCCTCAATCCCTCCCTGATCCAGCCCCAAATCTCTCCCCAAAGCTGCGATTGTGGCAGAGCTCTGTGAGCAGCAGGTGGGATGTGCCTGGAGGTCTCCATCCCATTCCCAGCTCCAGCCCCTGGGGCTGCAGGCAGCCCTTGGGTGGCCGTGGCTGTGACAGGGAGGGAAAGATGTTCCCTGAAGAGAATCCCAGTGTTTCCCAAGGCTCTGGGGTGCCGAAGGGCAGGGACAGGGACGTGTGACAGGTGACAGGGAGATCCTGGAGCTGTGCTGGGAGCAAGACAGGCCCTGGCTCGTTTAGCAGCAGCAGAGACACTGAGGACTCTGCAGCTGGGCCTGCCTGATCCATAAACTCCCATTTCTGAAGGGATTTTCCTCTCCTGCCAGACAGGAATGCCCGGCTCGGGGCAGGTTTGGTGTCTGGTGCTGATCAATCCGTGCTCGCCTGGAATGGCAGAGCCTGGGAAAAGGGAGCGATGCTCTCCTGGGGTGAGGAGCCGAGGGAGCAGCTCTGGCTCAGCCGGGTGGGCAAACCCCAGCAGCCAAACGCCCCCTCCCTAAACCCGAGCCGAGCCCGTGCCACGCTGGCCGGGCCGGGTGTTTGATAAACACGGGGCTGAGGAGGAGAAACCTGCCTGGAACTGTCCCCGGGGTGATACAATTCCTGCGCTGCCGATGCCCTGATCTGCGGCGCTCTGAGGAGATGCTGGGCTCGGCTCTGGGGCTCTGCCTCCCCTCAGTGCCTCCTCTGAGCGCCCTCCCGGCCGTGCCCACCCGGAATGCCAGCGGGAAACGGCTCCAGATGCCCCCTTCTTGTGCTCCGGGCTGGCTGAAGGGGCTGGGTGGCACCACCCCTCCCCTGCGCCTGGCCAGGTTTTCCTGCTCTCCCTTGGGAGCGGCCGAGCCGCAGTTTTGGCAACAGCGCGGGGCGGGGAGTGACGTGCGGGGTGTTTGAGCAGGTGAGCCGGGCAAGGACAGCCGTGACACCGCTGCTGGCACCGTGTCAGGGCCACCCGGGGCTGCCGGGCTCCGGAGCGGGGCACGGGGCCCTGCCTGGAAAGGCTTTGAGGAGTTAATCTAAAGCCCGATTGAAGGCAGCTGCCCGGGGCTGAGCGGGGTGAGTCACCCTTTGAGTCACCCGTGTCCCTTGCCAGGCAGGGGACCGGCGAGGGGACACTGCTGTGACCCGGCTGCCTGCTCCAGAGTCCCCCTGGCACTGCTGGGCTCCTTCCCAGTGCTCTCCCACTGCAACGGCTCTGCTCCTCCTGCTCGTTTTCCCCGTGATCTCCTTTCCCAGCTGCGGGGCCTCGTGTCCCTCCCGGTGTCATCGGACCTTTCCCCGGCCCGCGTTTTGTCCCATGGAATTCCTCCTGGCCTTGCTGTGCTGTCACCTCGTGTTTGAGGCCATCCCGGGGTGCTCCCAACCTCTGTGCGAGCTCCGGCTAAAACCTCAGGAAACGGGAAAAACAAAAACTTGGCCGTAAAAACAAAATCCCCAGGCGCTGAAGGCCTGCGGGCGCGGGGTGAAGGTGGCACGGGCTGGGTTTGTCCCCCGCTGTCGCTGCCGGGGCTGTCCCCGGGTGGTGCCACCCGCGCGGGGCCCGGGGGTCGCTCCCGCCGGGGGAGGCCGAGGGGGCGCGGCCATGACATCACCTGGGCGGCCTCCCATTGGCTGCCCGGGCGATGACGTCATCCCTCCATCCCGGCGGGATGCGGCGTTGCCATGGGAACGGGGATGCGGCCGCGGGGAGCGTGGGACCGCCGGGGCCCGCGCTGCCGGCCCGGCCCGCAATCGCTGCCGTGCCATCAATTGTTGTTCTGATGGAATTCAATTCACTCGGAGGTTGTTCCTCTGGAATTCGGGATGTGCTGGCACCCGGAGCAGGCTGGGAGAGGCTCCCCTGGAACTCCTCACCTTCAGCAGCCTCTGCCCGGCTCTCTGGGAGCCTTTGCCGTGCTCAGCGTCCTCTGGGAGTCAAACGAGCCTCGTTCAGCTCCTTCAGCGCGGCTTCAGCTTTCCCCAGCCCCCAAATAACACCTATTAAACCCCCGGCGGCTGAAGGAGAAAGCTGAAAATGAACTTTCAAACGTTACAAAAGAAACAGTTTAGCGAAAAGCCCGCGCGGTTTCAAGGGTGAGGAGCTGGAAATGCCCGCGGGGGTTGGAAGCAGCTGGTTCTGGGAGCGGGGGCTGCGGCTCTGCCTCCTCCAGCCCACGGCCCCGAGCTGATCCCGCCTGCCGCTGGTCACACGCAATTCCCAAGGACAAAACAAAGCCCTTTACCCCAGGCTTCAACTCTGACCTTGCTGTGGCAGGATTAAAATCTGCTGGAGATGGACAGCGCAGTGGCAAAGAGTTAATTCCCCCTCCTTCCCTCCCTCCTTCCCTCCCTCCCTCCCCCTCCTCTCTGTTTTTTGCTCCTTTTCTTTCCAACTGGCCTGGTTTGCTGCGGAGAAATTGGGAAAACAAACAGCCAATGGAGCTGGGGGTGCTGGAGGGGGCCTGGAGGGGCTGCAGCCCCGGGCAGGAGGCACAGCTGGGGCTTCATCTACTCCCTCCCACCTCTGGGGCTCCCCACTCGGCTGTTGGGGTTCACTCCCGGCTTTTGGAGCAGGAGGGGGCTGCTGGGAGGCTCTGGAAGCACCCTGAATCCTCATTTTCTCAGGAGAGAGAGGCTTTTCCTGATCTAATCCCTTCTGTTTCCCCTGTAAAGTATTATCAGGTTTTTATTCAAATCTGGCTTTGGAAACAGTTCGGGCAAAGAGCTGAGTTGTGCACAAGTTAGTTTTGCTTTGTCGGGGTTTTTTTTTGTTCGTTTCTAACGAAAAACACCCCCGGTTCCCAAAATTCCAAGTGACTCTAAAGGTAACTTTGTAACAGCTGCTGGTCCTTTCTGGAACTTCGTGCAGTTTCCTTGGCCGATTTCCCTGGAGTGGGAATATCGATAAAATGCAAATTTCCCGGTGAGCTCAGAGCTCTGGGCTGCCGCTCCTGGCTCTGCTCCCTCCGGCAGAAACCTGGGAAAAATGGGCAGAGGGAGAGTGGGAAGGTGGGAGCAGGGGATGCTCTGGACACCTCTCCCCCAGCTGCCTCTGGAGAGGGAGGTGTCCCCTCACCGCGGGCAAAGCCCCACAACCAAAAATACAATGGAGCTTTCAGAGGCTGGAAGAAGTGAGAGCCTGCTCTGGTCTCCTCAGATCTCCTCTGTGCCACGAGCAGGGGGCAAACGGGGCTGAAAATGCATTTCTGCTGCTGGGGTGGCCCCGGAGCTGAGCTTTGTCCCCTCCCCAGGCCTTGCCGCTGGCAGTGCCCTCTGTGCCACTGGCATTTCCCATCGATTATATAACAGCCGAGTGTGACCGGCCAGGAGCTGGAACAAACCCTTCCCCAAAAGGCTCCCCCGAGCTTCCTGAGGCAGCTGCACAAGGTGCCAGCCCTCTGCCAAGGCTGGGGTGCTCCTGCCAGGATTGGGGCAGGGCAGGGTGGTGTTTGCAGGGCTGGGAGCAGCTGAGGGATCTCCAGGAGCAGCCCCGGAGCCGCTCAGACTCGGGGCACGCTCTGAAGTTGGGGCCAGTTGGACTCCGGCGCCGAGCTCCCTTTGAGTCAGTGGGGTCGGGGCTTTGGGAGCGCGGGCTGTGCCAGCCCGGCCCCGAGAGGCTCCTGACCCCATTGTTCGCTGCTCGCAGCTTGCCAGGAGCCCTCGGGGCCGCGGCGCCGGCGTTTGGCCTCTCCTGGTGGGCACTGCCTGGAGCCCACGGCGTGGAGGGGCCACAGCTGTGGGACCAGGAGCATCTCCGTGTCCTCCTGAGCTCCCAGAGCCATCTGGGATTTAATTAGGGCCGGCACAGGGCGGGGTTCTCTCTCTGCCTGTGCAAAGCTCTGCTCCTGTGGGTGCAGCGCCCTCGGTGCCACCCCCCCCTCCTCACTGGGGGTGACACTGGGGGATGCTCAGGGACACTGGGATGGCTCCAGCATGCCCAGCTCGTGCTCTTCCTTCCTCCCCCAGCCTGGCTGGTGCCCCAGCTCTTCGTGCCTGATGCAGAGTGGGGGGTGCTGGCAGGAGGAGCTGCTCCACGGGAACGGGAAGGGTTTTTGTGTGGCGGCTGGCAGGGCAAGGCTGGGTGTGGAGGGGGCTGAGATGGTGCAAGTCACCCCACAGGCAGGGAGGGCACGGCCATGGGGAGCTGGGCAGGGAGGTGGCACCAGGGAGAAGCTGTTCCAGCCCCTGTGTGAGGGGGAGCAGAGCCAGGGCAGGGCTGGAGCAGTGCCCAGTGGTGGGAGATGGAAATCCTGGGCTTTGGGCATCACAAACTCGGAACGTCCTCAGCAGCAAGGGGAGATGGGCAGAGCCAGCTCCAGGGGAGGAGTGGGGAGAGCATCTTCCCAAAAATCCAAATTATCAGGAGCAGAACTCGACCTCAGGTTGGAGTAATTGTGGCCCAAACCAGCTCTGCCCTCCCAGAGGCTGCAACTCCTTTTGAATTTCCTCACTAAACCCTGGGCCATCCTCTGCAGGCCGGGCAGGACAAACCTCCTGCTTTGCAGCCTGGCATTACCAAGCAACCATGTCCTAAAATTCACAGCCCAACGGAGAGAACTTTGTTTACCAGGAAGAAAACCCTTGAAAAGGGGAATCTTTGGCGGAAGCATGACGGGATTAACGCCGGGGTTTCTTTAGGCACCGCTGTTGTTTTTCAGGGCCTGACCTCAGTGCTCTGATTCGCTTTTGCCAAGCCACTCTTTCCCTGCCTAATTTAGAGCAGGGCTTTGTACTGGGCTGGGAAGGGGGAGGTGGCAGGGCCAGGTTTGGCAGCGCAGACGGGAGCTGGGATGATCTGCTTTGCAGCAGAGGAGCCGGTCATTAGATGCTGTGCTGCCGCAAATCCCGCCGTAATTAATTTTCTCCTGAATTAATTAGAGGAATTGTGGCGGCAGCCTGGGCCAGGAAGGTGTGGGGGGAAGTTTTTTCCAGGGTGATCTATGGGTTGTTGGCAGAGCAGGAATTAAATCTCCTTCCTCTGCCTTCCCGGGCTGCTGGAGCCGCTCTCAGCCACCACCAGGGTGGGCAGGGGTGAAGCTCCTGGGCACAGCCTGTCCCTGGGGAAGCTGTCCCAAATCCCAAATGCTGCCTCAGGGCATTTCCCCTCCTTTTTAGGGGTTTTGGCCACTGTGCCAGTGGCATTGAAGTAGAGGAGGTGGGACACAGCCCTGAGGCTGGGTAGTGCTGGGCTCTGACCCCTCCAGGGCTCCTCACCACGTGGGGGAGGAAATTCGGCCTCAATTCCAGGCTCCAGGAGAGAAGAGGATTTAGGGGATGTTGGTTTGCTCCTGTCCTTTACCTCGCCAGCACCTCCATGAGCTGCTGAGCAGATGGGACAAAACATTCCCGGCAAGGATGAGGGAAATTCCTGCTGCTTTTGGCAGGGTCCTCGCCGGCCCCTGGCCGTGCCTCCCTGGGGAGCTCACCTGCTCCGAGTGAGCCAGGCCCAGGGCTCTGCCAGCCCCTGCCCCTCTTTCTGCTCCGTCCTGCCGCTCTAGGGGCGGTGGGGAGAGAGGGAAGGCTGGCAGCCCGGGAATGCGGAGCCTCTGCAGCCGTAATTACCGGGAATTAGCAATGCCGAGCCGGGGGAGCGGGGAAAGCCCGCGGGGAAAGCAGATTCCTCCTCCTCCTCCTCCCTGGCAGGCTGGGGGTGAGGGGAGGCATGGAAGGGATGACATTTCCTGGAGAATCCCCAATTCCCGTGCCGGGGGTGAAGGGGATGCTGTGTTTGTCTCCTGCCGGCCAGCTGATCCCGAGCCTGTGCCTGCCAGCCAGGGGCCCCCAGCTGGCTCCTGCACCTGCTTAATTAACCCCAATTAGCGCCGGTGCTGGTGCCTCCGGGCGCGCAGGTCGAGGGGAGCCGGGGCACAGCCCTGCCCAGCAGCTGGTGGCACCAGCAGCTCCTCGAGTGACACAACTGGAGCTGAAGATGGGTTTGGCCTGTCCAAACCCCAGCTGGGTGTGGGGTTGGGTGTCTGCGTGTGTCACCCTGTGTCACCTGGGGACAGGTACCAGAGGCACCAGGACACAGGAATCAGGAGAAATCAGCCCGGGGTGTGCAGATCCTTCCCTGCATTTGGGTTCTGGGTGCATTTGTGGTGCTGGGAATGGGGATGGATCTCTGACGCTGTTAAAGACCTCAACGAGACAGACTGTGACTTCAGAAGGCTGATAATGACTGTTTATTTCTGGTAATTTCTTCTCTTTTATACTGTTCTACAGAGAACAACTTAATTGCTAAAAGAAAACCAAACCTCTTCAATCACATTGGTCAAACCAGAGGGACATCAAGAAGAAGTCCCTTCTAGAAAAAAAAAAGAAAGTAAATAAAAGTTACAGTTAGAAAAGCATGTCTTTTGTTAACAAAAAAAACTCTCCAGAAAAAGAGTTTCAAAACCCCAAAACATCTCAGGCACGAACCAGGACTGCAGATCTCAGCGCTCTGTGCCCCGGGTTCTCTGTGTTTGTCACCTGCCCCTTCTCCCGGCCCGCTCGCACCTTCCCCGGCCCCTATCAAATGTCTCTTCCCCTTAAATGTCCTCAGAGCTTTTATTCTCAGGGATTTGGTGCATCCTTCCTGCCAGATTCCCGGGGCAGGAACGCTTCCAGCTTTAATCCCCCCTCGGACAAGCTGTGGCACATCCTTTGGCTCTGCCTTCATCCTCCTCAGCACCTCAGCTGTGGGATCACTGTCAGTTCCCACCCGGTGCAGCCAGCTCCCTGTGCGCTCAGGGCTCCTCATTCCCTCATTTCCACCCCCCCTCCCTCCCCAAATCTGGGATATCTGTGGGGCTGCACTGAACGGGGGTTCAGGTTGCACTTCCAGGGGTGCGGCTGCCGTGGATCCTGGATTTTCCAGCATTCCTGGTGCTTTCTGTGCCGTCCCGCTGCAGGTGCAGGAGCTGCTCCTGTCCCTGCCGGAGCCTTTGGGGCTCCAGAGCTGAGGGAAATCAAAGCCCCGAGGTGCCTGTGCCCCTCTGAATGGGAGCTTTGTCTGGGCAGAAAAGGCCTTGAAAGCGATCTGGGGGAAGGCGATTGTTATCTGCCGGCTCCTGAACTGTTTGGATCCTGACTTTGTCAGAGATCTGGTAATTTAAACTTCAACCTGCTTATTAGAAATTTGAGAGAATAGTTTAATAATAAAAAGCTGGGGTTTTTTTTCCCCCCCTCCCCACCTCTTTGTTCCTGTGCTCCTCTTTCTCCGGGCTGCTGGGGATATTTAATCGTCTGATACCCCCCGGTCTCCACCTCCCTCTTGGCTTTCAGTTGTTTGAAGAATGGGATAAAATGGCAAGAAGGGTTCTTTTTGAGGGCTGCCAAGCAGTGCTGTCCCTGTGGTCCCTGAGCTGTTGGGAACACAGGGGGCTGAAAGGGGCTGGAGGGAACATCAGCTTCCCAGTTGTCCTTGTTTCCATGAGCTCTGGAAATGCATCCAGGTGCACGAGCCCCCTCCCAGCAGGACCCTCCTGGCTGTGCTTGTTGGAAATGGTACAAAGGTTTATTTATTTCTTTATTTTTAACTTCTTTTTTTTTTTTTCTCCTACAAAAGCTGCATTTGGTTATGCCCAAACCAGTGCTCTGCTGCTGCGGATTGCAGGGGAAAAGGGGAGCAGGTTCCATGTCCTGGACAGTGATGGGGAAAAGGGAAGAAGATTCCTTGGGAAAGGGAGTTCTGGGGGAAAGGAGCTTCTATTCCAAGTGAAGGGGAGCAGATTCCACATCCTGGACAGCCCCAAAGGAAAAAGGGGAGCAGATTCCAAATCCTGCACAGCCCCAAAGGAAAAGGGGAGCAGATTCCAAATCCTGGACAGTGATGGAGAAAAGGGGGAGAAGACTCCTTGGGGAGTTCTGGGGGAAAGGAACTTCTATTCCAAATGAAGGGGAGCAGATTCCATGAACTGGACAGTCCACGGGAAAAGAGGAACAGATTCCAAGCCCTGGACAGCCCATGGGAAAAGGGGAGCAGATTCCATGTCCTGGACAGTCCATGGGGAGAAGGGGAGCTGGTTCCTTGGGAAAGGGAGTTCTGGGGGAAAAGAACCTGAAAGGAGCTTCTATTCCATGTGAAGGGGAGCAGATTCCATGCCCTGGACAGCCCCAAAGGAAAAGGAGAGAAGATTCCATGAACTGGACAGTGATGGGGAAAAGGGGAGAAGATTCCTTGGGAAAGGGAGTTCTGGGGGAAAAGAACCTGAAAGGAGCTTCTATTCCATGTGAAGGGGAGCAGATTCCATGTCCTGGACAGCCCTGGGGAGAAGGGGAGCTCCATTCCCTGCACGTGGAGAGGCTCCTGAGTGATTTCCTGCTGGGCCTGGGTTATGTTGGTTCACTTTGGCTCCTGCCCTGGATGCCACTTCCATGACATCACTTGGCCGTGGCAGAGTGGAGGAGGTGAGACACTTGTGAGCGATTATCTCGTGCAAATAGCCCTGGGTAAATAGGCTCGGGGCACTATTGACACTGAGACTGTTTCTCTTCCGAATTTCCTGCTGGGGGGACTTTGCCAAGTAGCCAAAAATGGGCTTGAGGGGGGTGGGAACCCAAACTCCTCAACCCAAAACTTCAAATTTCAAGTTAGGGCATGGAGCTGCTGTCATGCAGGTAAATGAATCGGCAGCTCCTGGCATAACTTCCAGCTGGGAGCTGGGTCTGGGACTAATTTTGGGAGCTGAGTGTCTTTGGGCAGTTCGGGGTAGCTGGGATCTTCCCCCTGGGTGGTGCTTTGGGGTTCCCACCTTTACCCTGCCGGACTGGGGGTCCCTGCCTGGATGGAGCTGATTTCCCCGGGATGAATCCTCCTGGAGAGAGATCGGAACAGCGCTGCTGCTGCTGCTGTGCCCCGGGGCTGCCTTTTCCCAGGACGGTTTGGGGAGGTGAGGAGGGACAGGCCTGACCCCCGGGGATGGCTGCACCTGAGCTGTGGGAAGCAGGAGTTTTCCCCTCCCGGTGTGCCCTGGCAGTGCCAGCTCTGCCCTGGCAGCCCCGTGGATCAGGAGCTGAGCACATCCTCGGGGCTGGCAAACTTTAACCACCGGAGCCCGTTTTCTATTAACCTGAATTTCCTCCTGCTTCCCCCATTACCTCGGCAGAAAAGAATCTGACCCTGAGCTCTCAGCATCACCTTCAGGATTGGTGTTTTTGTGGTTTTTTTTTTTTTATTTCCACCCCCTCTCCTCTCCTCTCCCTGCTGCAGCTTTGTGGTTTGGGTGAAACTCTGCAAACCCTGCCCGTGAGTGTCCCTGCCGCCTTTGTCAGGCTCCTGGGAGCGCCTTGGGGCTGGCACAGCAACGGCCCTAAGCCCGTCAGAGGAGCCTCTTAATTAAATTTGAAAAGTGCAGGGGCTAAGAGGGTTTGCTGAGGCAGTCAGGTGCTGGGCCGTGGGCCTGAAGGGCTGCCACAGGCTTGCACTACCACCCACAGCCCTGATCCCCGGGACATGTGCCCAGATTAGGGAGAAATCCCTCAGCAATCGGGGGCTTTAACTCCTTCCTGGGGGTTTGAGCTCCTTCCTGGGGGTTTAAACTCATTTCTGAGGGTTTGAGTTCCTTTCTGGGGGTTTGAGCTCCTTCCTGGGGGTTTGAGCTCCTTCCTAGGGGGTTAAACTCCTTTCTAGGGGGTTGAACTCCTTTCTGAGAATTTGAACTCCTTTCTAGGGGGTTCAACTCCTTTCTGGGGGTTTGAACTCCTTCTTGGGGAGGTTCAGGTCCTTCCTGGAGGCTTGAAGTGCTTTCTGGGGGTTTTAACTCCTTCCAGGGAGGTTGAACTCCTTCCTGGGGGTTTGAGCTCCTTCTTGGGGGCTTCAAGTCCTTCCTGGGGGTTTGAAGTCCTTTCTGGGATTTTTAACTCCTTCCTGGGGGTTTNATCCCAGCCCATCCCTGCCCAGCTTCCCAGGGAGCTGGGCCTGCCCAGCCTGCAGAGCATTCCCTGGGAAATGCCAGACTGAGGAGTAAATAACCAGGGCTGTGCTCTGAGCCTGCCTGCCCTGGCCTGGGAGGCAGCACAAGGTGTCCCCCACAAAGCACAAGGTGTCCCCCCAAANCAGCACTGAGTTTTTTTCAGGGAGGTCCGACAGCCAGGACCTGCTTTGTGGGGACACCTTGTGCTTTGGGGGGACACCCTGTGCTTTGGGGGGACACCCTGTGCTTTGAGGGGACACCCTGAGCTTTGGGGGGACACCCTGTGCTTTGTGGGGACACCACGTGCTTTGAGGGGACACCCTGTGCTTTGAGGGGACACCCTGTGCTTTGTGGGGACACCCTGTGCTTTGGGGGGACACCACGTGCTTTGAGGGGACACCCTGTGCTTTG
>VWYO01008384.1:3780-17457 GCA_013400275.1 Rhadina sibilatrix
TTTTTTTTTTTTTTTTTTTTTTGAGGAGAAGGCTGGAAAACAAAAGTATAATAATGAAAAACATTTATACTATAAAAATAAAATTGAAAAAAACAATGACTGCTTTTGTTTATTTCTAACTTCAGACTTATATGAATTTTTCATTTGTTTTAATGAAGTTAATTTGTGAAATCAGTTCACCTTTTAGAATTGGATTTGGATTAAAAGTAATCCATTTATCAGCCACAGGTTGCTTTTGCTCCTCCTCCACCCACTTGTACTTCTATAGACACTGTTTCTGTCTGATCCAGTAACTGAAAGAATTTCTGCTCAAGAAAGCCTCCTCTTCCCCCTCTTTTTTTTTTTTCTTTAAAGGAAAAACCACCTCAACCCCTTTTGTTTTCAGTACTTCAAAGAAAATGATGAAGTCTCTGTTCTAGAATAACAGGGTACTTTTAGCCCGTCTTCCAACCTTTTGCCTCAGTCAGTTTTTGATACTGAAGTTCCTGCAGTATCTTGCTGGATTTCTGCATATGACCCTCCCATTTCACAGCGTTCCAGCACCAGCTGCCTACTGAGCAGAGTGGGATTATCGAAGTGGGCAGCTGAATTCTCTTAACTCATTTTAAATTCCCAGCATAAGAACCCAAATATAATGTAGGACAGTGTAAAACAACATTAAATATTTCTACTTTTTATAGGATTTAAAGTTCAATTAAAAAAAAAAAAAAAAAGAAAAATTGTCAGAGGACTGAATCATTCTTGCTTCTCTATAGACGAAGACTACCCACCAATACTTGCTTCCAAGCCCATTTACTAGGATTTGCTTCTTTCCTGAGGTTCAAACACAGCCTGCCTTGCCTATTTTCTTCAGGTGTGGATCTGTGAAAGCCAGCATAGGCTTTTCTATCATCCTTATTAGTCTTATATGAAGCAGCTGCTACCTCTTTCTGAGCAGCAAGCAGGTTGCCAGACAGCCTGAGGGGCTACCATCTGACATCCATATTTTGTTCTCAATAGGTCTGTGACTCATGCTTTCAGGGGAATACAGTAGTAGGTAGGTTTTGTCTCTTTTTGTGCTGATGATAGATGCAGTTTTGTTTCCTACTGCCACTGGACAACCAGTATAGTTGCATTTTTTTTTTTTAAACAACTCACCCCCCAAAAAAGCATTTAGTGGATCTGTTTTATTTATTGGTATTACATACTCATGAAACATTACAGAAATAACACTTCTCTTTAGTACTTTAAAATGAAAACAGATACAGCTAATTTAAATTAGGAATAAGAAAAAATATGAATGGTCTTCCTGGTGAAGACCTGCAGTGGTTTTTAACATGATAAGACCCTGCTGGCTGGGGAGAGAGGGACATTATTATTTGTACTGTAGTATTGCAGTTGTTCCTGTATGCCCCAATGTGAATGTGCTAAACCTGAAGTGGATGCTGTGAATTTGTTGGTCTCCCAGACAGCTTTCAGCTGCAGCAGGAAAAGCATGGTGGGAAGCAGGTGGGAAGGGTGAAGGGATGTGCTAAGGGGCAGTCAGCAAAGCTAAGCATAAACACCCAGTTTTTGATTCTTCTGTTCACTGCCTGGAAAAAAAATTTCAACAAAAAGGATGGAAAATTAAAATGCTGACAATCCTAATAAAAAGGATTGAATTCTGTAGAGAAACCACCAAAATCAAAGCTGTTAGAATTGTAAAGGATTTTTTTTAATCAGTTCCTATCTTTGTGCCAGCTCCTAAGATCTTGTCAATACTTCAGATCCATCTAATTTATTCTTCTCAGAAATAATTTTTATTTCTAAGAAAATAAAATTCACACCTTTCTCTACTGAATTTTTCACCTCTGACTAAATTATTTTATCTTTTTTCACTTGCTATCCTGCGTACTTCATACATTCTTTGGCCTGGAACCTTTGTTGTCTGGATTATAGCATCTATATATTGTTATAAATTAGCATAAGCAGTGTATGTAATGTAAATTTCACTGATTAATTGCTTCTAAACAGTCCTCTTTGACTAATGAGATATGCACACTGAAAAAGAAACCAAGAATTGGTTTTGACTTTCAATATACCCAACTCTGTTCGTGTGATTGAACTGCTGAGAATTGTACCCAGCTGTGGGATTGCACATTCAACGCTGATATGCTGAAAATGAAGCAATAAAGCAGCCTCGTCAGTGCATCCCTACTCTAAATTAGTTCAAGAGAAAAAAGCATCATAAACAAATCACTGTGAATAATAAGGTACTTCAAAGCATTGACAGGTTCATTTGATTATTTTTTTTAATTGTGTTAATTAGAAAACATGAAGAAAACTTAATGATGGCTGCTATTTTAATACAAGTTCACAGTCCCACGTCCACCTTGCTTCTGAATGTCTCCCACTCTCCCACTGCGTCAGAAGAATGAGTGGGTTTATTCAGTGTGCTAGTATAGAAAAATACCCATTTTCTTCTTTCTCCACATGCCAGCTGTACATTTGCACGAGTAGTTCTGAGCTTTGGTGAAGCAGACATTTAGAATACAGACACTTCACTCCCCATCTCATCATATTCCTTGAGCAGACAACAATTCTCTTTCTTTTTTTTTCAACTTATGATTAATAAATATGATTAAAAATATTCAGTGCCTCTTTCCTCACCCTCTCAGCTGTAATTTCCAACATTCTCCTTCACTTCAGACAATGATTTTTAAGATGAAGTGGGTATAGCATTCTGTAAAGCATCAGAGTTTTAAAGAGTGAATGCATAGCTTTCTGCAACAAAGAATTGAGCTCTTGGTATGTTCTGATTGAAGCTTTCATTTCTTTTTCAGTCCAGAAAAACATAACCTAACATCAATACTGGAGAACTCTATTGGATTCCCTAAAGGATATTTTTTATGGTCAGTGTTTAATGAATTCTATCCAGTAGTAGCATAAATATTTAAATTATTAGGATCCTAGGTATGCATATAGGATAGGACGTGCAATCAGATTTCTGATAGTCTTTGCTTAGGGAAATAGAGTTAAAGGTCCTCTACTGGGACTATTTCCTAAGAGAATCAAGCTTTTTTAATGACAAGCTCAAAGAGCTGATAAACCAAAAAAATATCTATGGGCTGTTAGTTAACAATTATGTTTCTCTGTCCACAAGTGAGGTATAAAATATTCCAATTCAAAGATAATGGAGAGGTCCATTGATTTTAGTAAAATTTACATGCATCTCAGGATAGCTGGATCTCCAAATTGCCAGTAAGCAGCACTGAAAGAAACTCTAAAACTGGGAGAAGAGAGGATCAAAGTTTTAAAGATTGAAGCATAAAAGCAAGTGTAGGCAGAAGTGCAAGTGGTGCAGGAATCAAAGGTTTGACCCCAAACTCCTCAATACTTAAATGCTATTTATTATAAGCTATTGATGTACCCTCAGCATCACAAGTCAGTTTAGAGTACCACATCTAGAAAGGGAAAAATAACTGCATGTTATCATTTAGATCTCTGCCACAAATCGGTAGCATAAAAATAAATTAAAGCTGCAGTTCACTCTTCAGATTTTCTTTCCCAGTTTTTACTTCCCCTCCATCTTTCAAACTGTAGCTGATGTGAATTTGCTGCAGCAAAAAACTCAGGCTGTGACCTCACGTGAGGTTTTTTGGATTTCTTTCTTGCCATTTAATATCTGAAATCAATCTGTCATAGCACAGCACATACAGGAAAGTCCAATGAGTCCAATTTTTATCATCCTGAGTATTTGCTCACAGCTCTAGATGAAAACACTGGGAGTCTGTAATATACAGTGCTTGGCTGGTGGTTTCTGAGAGAATGCTTCATACACTATTAAACTCTTCATAACATTTACAGTAGTTCAGCTGCTGAAAGAAAATTAGTGAGTCTTGTAATGCCTTGAAAATGAGCAAAAATGAAAACTGAAAAGAAAAAAGCAGCAGCTGTGAGCTGTGGTCACTGGGTTGCTGGGAACTCCCTGAAGCATGACATGGCAGAAAAGGTTCTTTTTCTTCTGGATAGTTGATGTGTGGTCTGCATTGGAAAAGAACAAGACAGGGATCTGAGATGAGATTTATCCAACTAACACAGTGTATGAACAGCTTCTTACTGTGCAGCAAGATTTTTCTTGGGACCATTCTGTAGTTGTGAAGAAGTATCTGATGCACGTCCTAGCAGCCTCTTAATTATACTTACATATAGTTTGCATAAGATGCCTCCCTCTACTCCCCATAATAATCAGAAGAATGATATTATGGGATCCCAAGACTTTTAATACTTTTTATCCATCTTAAGTGTACATAAAGAGAGGCTTTATTAAGCTGATAGGTAAGGTTAAAAACATGTCACCTGGCAGGGCTGTATGACTGCCCCTGCTCAGCACAATGCTTGGTGCTATAAACTAAGAGATTAATGTATCAGTGAGAAAAAGAGAACAGTTAATGCAAATGTCCTTGCAGCTCAAGTGGCAGCAACTGCAGATTAGTGCCTTTTTCTTCAGTAGGAGAGGTATCTTCTGAATATATACATTGGCATATAAATACATTCATTACTTTGTTATAATGACATTCTGTGACAGTTTGTTTGTCTGGAAGCGCAGAACAGAGTATTTTAAATGCTCATTAAAGAGGAGATGTGACAGCTCTACCTCTTGCCTGGTAGTTAGAGCACTGTTCCTGCACTGGGAAGCCTTGGTTTGAGCAAAGCAGATAGACAATCATTATGAAATTCTGAGACAAGTTCCCTAACCACCCTTCATCAGGCTGTGCAGCAGAGCAAAACAGGTCTCTTTGAAATACTCCTAGGTATAAAATACAAAAATATTCACTGGCAAAAGGCAAAAGAGAATGACCCCATGACTTTTTCTTTGAATACAAACATGAGAAAATAATATTTTCAGAGTTCCATCCCCATCGCCAATTGAAAGAGCTGCAGCTGGGATTGCCCACCCTGAGCCCTTGCCCAGTTAGAGACACTGGGAATTTCAGTATTCTCGTTCAGACAAAGGACATGAACCTTTAATTTCTGAAATTAATACCTTAACTACAGTCTTTTCCAAAAAAATAGAATGCTTCCTCACCTCATCTCTCTTATTTCTTTTCAAAATACTCAATCCAAACCTTTTAAATTCAATAAAAGGAAACATGTAACTTGTCAAAACTGGTGTGGTTTGGTTTGGTTTGTTTTTTGTTTGTTTGGTGGGGGGTTTTTTTGGTGGGTTTGTTTGGGGTTTTTTTTGGGTTTTTTTGGGTTTTTTTTTTTTGTTTTTGTCAGTTGGTTGGTGTGGGGTTTGGTTGGTTTTTTTTTGGTGTGTAGGTTTTTTTGTTGTTGTGGTTGCTTTGTTGTTGTTGTTGGGTTTTTTTGTTGGTTTTTTTTTTTTTAAATTAAGAAGATTGGTCTCTATTTCTCTCTGTCTCTGCAAAATCTCAGGTCAGACTGAACTTAAGTTCTTCTGATTTCCCATAGTCAAATGGAATTTGGAGTGAAATGATCTGTTTATCTGTTTCACAAGACCCATCTTGGATTTTGTAATTTGGGAGAATGTGGTGGAGACTATTATAAATTTGCCATGACATTAATAATCAATAAAGTCAACAAAATGACTGCAGCAACCCCCAGTAGTGGAAGCCACTTCAGTTTGACAGGAGCAGATCTGGAGGGATTTTTTTGACTCAGAAATGAGGGTGCTGTGAAGGCTCTGGCTAATGCGTGCAGAAATCACAAGTTCCTGTTCATGAGACTTGACTGTCTGGGCGGAGCCACTCTTTGCTCTGTTTTCATCTGTCAATATTTGAATTTACCTGTTCATCTCTTCAGTGTGTAATGGTGCTTTGTGTGTCCTGTGCTTGGTTCTTTGTTTTCCTTGACTGTAGTCAGGAGGGGTGCATGGGCACTTACAGACTGTGGAACAAGTGCACTTGTGCTCAGTGAGATCTCCACTTGATGAATGGGCTTCTGGATTGCTGGATTTATTGTTTCATGGATGGACACAATATTTTGATTTGGGGGACTACCAATCCTAACTTCCTTTTGAAGGAAAGCAAAGCAGCAGCACTTGTAGCTTCTCTGATTCTCCAGGGAATCTGTGCTATTAGATATGGTTTAAGGAAGTTCTTTATGTTCTCTTCCTTTGTTTCCAGATACATAAAAAAATACTAGGGAGTTAAGTTTTAGTTTTAAGTCCAAAGGAGAACTGTTCAACATAAACACCATAAATATCAACCAGAATAACTCTTCCTCTGAAGACATCGATGTCTGTAAAGGCACAAGAGAAACAGAAGTTTCCTCATTTTTGAGGGATTCCAGGGAGAGACTGAGTTGATCTAATGGTAATCTGTGTCAAAATTATTCTCCAGTGGCTGCAGAAGAAGTTTTTGCAGCCATAATTCTTGAAAAAAAGATTTATTCTTTATCAAAACTTCAAAACTTCTTGAAAAAACAGTTTCTTATTTATCAAAACTTAAAAATTAAAGTTTTTAAGTTTTAGTTTTAAGTTTTAAGTTTTAAGTTTTAGTTTAGTTAAAGCTTTAACCAAAGGCTCCTTTTTTAGCTTTTTCTAAAGGGGGGTTTGGGAGATTTTTTTTTTTTTTTTTAATTTGTTGGTTGGTTTGGAGTACTTTGGGTGTTGTCTCTGATAGAATTATATTTACTGTATGAATATACTTCTTTTTATCCAGTTGTAAAGAAGACAAAACATTTACCTCCCAAGCCATGCTAGTTGAAATGTGAGGTCATTCTCACCAGAACACAGTAAATAAGTATGCAAAACAGAACTCTAAACTTCTAAAGTTGCAACTGGACACAAAGTCTTTTCAGAGGAGACGTTTCATCCACTCTAGACCTTACAGTTATTTTCTGCTTCTCTCTGCCCTATATTTTGCAGGCATTTCATCTACAGCCATAGAACTAAAAGGTGAGCAAAAGCAGATGCTTTCCTTTCTTACCACCCAGCTTGGCCAAGACACAGAGATTTTCCTTATGCATGCAGAAAGGTCCACTATAACACATGCATGGGTCTTATGATTGTACTATTTCTATGGAAATACTATTTTTATGCTGAAGTGTAGGCTTCTTTAGGTATTATCATACTGGGGCCGGGGGGGGGGAAGTTTAATTAAATGCAGAAATTGGTAGTCCTTCTGAACCAGCATCCATTTAGGCAACATGTTTTGAAATATCTGCTTGTAGGTATCCATCACCCCCTATCACCACCATCTGTGTATACCTTGCAAACACACTAATGAACACTGAAATGAGTCTCCCTAAGATATAGGATCTCTGAACTATCTGCAACATTTTTCACACCTTCACCCTAATTTCATTTGCTGGTTATAAGGTTTTGAGCCAATATTTTCTTTTCTTTCTTTATCCCCCCAAAAAATAAAAACGACCTTGAGTCCCTGTTCAAGATTTCTTTAATTAATCTGGGATTCAAAATACAATGTCTGCTTTAGTCTCCTCACCAACTGACCTCACAAAATGCTAAATCAGAAGTGGACTCATTAGCATTCAGAACCACCACAGATGAACAAAGGAGGAACACTACAGAAAATAAAAGGAAAGGTATTAAAAGAAGGGCATTGCAGGGAGAAGAACATAATTTCTTAAGTGGACTGGATAGAAGGAGTAGGTGAAAAAGGCCACTCTGTATCAGAACATCTTTTCAGTGGTCTGTCATTTGGCAGGTAGAATGAGATTGCCTGTAAATTTTTTTTCATTTTAGCTTGAATGCAAGGACATATTGAGAATAATATTTAAACAGAATGAAAAGCATACACAAAAGTGCATGTAGCCGATGTCATCATCTTAATGGACACACAGTGAACTGGTAGATTTTTCTTCATATGGTTGCCAATGTTCTGAGTGTTTTTTCCCTAATGGTATATGTCTCCTTCTTCCTTAGTTTAACAGTTTAGCAACTTTCACTCTAGTAACTTGCTATAACAGTCCCCATCATTAAAACAGTTAAGTAGCTCTACTTATAGCACCTGTGGTGTTCCAATAAATGTCTAGGACTATAAAAGGAGCCTTGATTTTGGTTACTTGCCTGCTAGAGAAGGTTTGAAAAGTGAATTGACAAAGTTAATACCTCATGATATGAAATGAGTAATTTGACTAGTGACTAAAGACTCATTACTGTTGTTTGGCCAGAAGAACATTGCAGGAGTACGTTGTACACAAAGTATTCTGCTCCAGCTAAGTCAGGGATCGGAATAATTTTAAAAAACAAACCAGCCTAGTTGCTAAGATATTCATCAAGGAGGTGACAGGAAGCCTGAATTCCAGATCCCTACTCTCAGAATTATTTTTACTTTTACCAGTGACTGCCTAATATAAAATATATAAACAGAGATGGGAACATTTACCAGAGTTCAGGACTCTCCTGCTGACCTAAAGGCTACATTAGGACATCTGTGCAGAGTGGGGTTTTCTTTCCTTTTCCTTTTTGTTTTTTTTTTTTTTTTTTTTTGTTGTTGTTGTTTTTGTTTTTTTGTTTTTGTTTTTGTTTTTTTTTTCTTTGTGTGTGTGTTTTATTTTGTTTTGTTTCCATTCTTTTCCCATGAATCCTTTATTGATCAGTAGGTCAAATTTCAGCAGGAGGGGTGGAAAGGGAGTCGCTGAAGCCATATGGTACCTAAGGCATCTTGAGGGATGCAAATTACATGAATTTGAATCTCTTAAGCTGAAGATAGAAGGAGTGTAAGACACTAACAGATAATACCTAATAGACATGGTACTATGGTTGGCACCACTGGTTATTTTTCCTCCAGTTGGAAGGAAGGTGTCTCTGTCTGCTACAGTTTTTACTTCCTTTAACGTTTTAGTTAAAACAATTGTAATAAAGCACCAGGCCAGATCCTATCCTGTCAGCCTGTTAGAAAGTAACACAACATGAGCTGTGTCTATATGGCAGAATTCTCTTCCCCCCCTTGACCATGGCAACTTCTTCCCATAGTACTTTTTAGGATCACTGTGAGGTTATGTCATTGACTGCACCACTCCTCAGTAGTGTGGGGTTTTAGCAATCAAAAGCTCCTTGCACTCTTGTAGCCTCTTGCTATTGCTTTCCTAATAAAGATGTCCCATCAAGGTGGGTTTCAATGGGGCCTCCTTTCCCTTGCTTTTCATGATACAACTCTGGTTATGTACTGGTGAACGTGAAGGAACTAATGAAATCGTTGAGGCAAATACAAGACGTCAGATTAGTCTCTTTGTGCATCAGATTGTTCAAAACTTTACCTAAAATAAGTGGAAATCTTCCTGAAATTCATCAGAGTGGCTATTTTTTCCTTTATTTTATTTGTTCCAAAAGTCTTCTAATTTTTCAGAAAAATAAATTAGGAAAGAATTAGTCTGGACTTGGATATACATGTATATTTAATTTTATTTTTTTATTTATTTTTTTTTTTACTATGGATAAATCTCTCAGGGTGGATGTTTTCTTTAATCCCAGAGGAAAAGCCTCAAGCTACATTTTGCAGTTTGTCTCACGGGGCCAATTATGTAAAGGCCATCAACCCTGTGTTTCAGAGGCTAAAATTACCAGTTGCCAAGCTTGCTCACATGTTCAAAGGAGGCTCTGCACATGTGTTTGTGTTAATTTTCAGCTCTCATGAGCACACTAATTCAAAGAAGGGCTAACTGAGTCACGGTTAAAGCTATATTCCCTCCCCTCCATATACAGCAGATTGGCTTTACAAATCTGTAGCAGGCATTTTAAGTCTCTTCAGTGAGCAAAGCACATGATATCCATTAATAATTGTCTGTGGTGGCCTGATGGACTCCAAAAGGGTGTAGGAAAAATACAAGCATGAAAAGGGGGTTTGAGAGGAAAAGTCCCAGCAGAGTTCTGTACTTGTTCAGTCTCCTTGCAGTGAATATAGCTGTCATCATCTCTCCTGTAGAAAACAAGCATTAAAAAAGCCAGCTGGCAATTATTTCTCAGGACCATATTTATAGCACAAGGGGATTTTCTTTCTAAATCACTGTTATTCTTTACTAAAAACATTTTGTATTATTTGTATATTAACTTTTGAAAAATCATAGGAAAGTGCCATAATTGCTAATTAAAAAGCAGTTAAAGAGACATTAATGAAACCCCTACACTGGTCTTTTATGCAAAGAATTGATGAGATCCTTGGCAGACACAGTTGTCAGACAGATTCATTAGCTGGTCTCTAAGATGCACAATTCAGTTAATGAGCAGAGCATACCTGCCATTTATTCAGATATATCAAGTGATATTTACTCACTTGGGGAAAAGGCTGAATATTAAATATAGTTGTATGAATGGAAAAAGTTATAAATTTTCAATGGAGATGAAAGCTAAACATTCTCTTTGTCCCAGACTTAGTTGGGCACTTGAAAGACCGTATGCATATGCCAGGAAAATTAAACTGTAGAAAAGGAGATTTCATATCTAGAGGACTTTTTTTTTTTCCTTTTACCCTTTTTTATCTTTTGCATTTTTGACCAAATGGAGATATAACACTTCATTTCAGAAAAACTCTTCCTCTTTGCATAATATAATTATTATTAGGGAAATAATTATTCATTGGAGCGATGACTGAGAATGTTAGGGCCATTACCTTGGAGGCCTAGATCCAAGTGAGTAGATAATTATGCATATAAACCAGATTCAAAGTAGCACACCTCCAGACCAGTACTCATGGGACTCTTCAAGCAGATAGAAATCAAATAAACCAAGAATTTGTTCCTGATCTCCCTGATATTACTTGTTTGCTATACTGCTACTCAGAACAAATCTCATGTTGCTATCATTTTGTTATCTGTTGTACAAGATGAGAGATGGATCACTTTTTTTCTCATTGTATGCTGACTGGGAGAGATCTAATTTATGAGTTCTGCTATATTTTCAATACAGCTCTTTGGACTATCAGTAGTTAATGGATCAGTGCATGGCCAAAGGCAGAAATATAGTTCCCCCAAAGGGTTTTAAATTTTCTTCAATGTACTGCTGAATGTTTGGGGGTAAACCAAGGGTGAGTCTTACAGCTCTCCCACCTCATATCAGCAATTGTCATTGTCTGGTTCCATTGAGCTAGGCACCCCATTTTAAAATTATTTTGGGACCAGGGGTACCCAAAGATGTTGGCACTGCAGTAAATAGCATTCATAAATAATAATAATAATAACTAAAAAACAAACAAAAACAAACAAACAAACAAAAACCTGAAGGCATTAAGTAAAATTCTGTTCAGGAAGCAGCTATATTGACATGGACACTGGTACCAGTGTTGTAGTGGTACCCAGCCATACCCTATGCAGAAATTAATGGAATAAAGTATAGAGTAGAATAAAATAAAGTCAGCTGAGATAGCTTCAACCATGTTGCTTCAGTTTCACCAGGTATCTAGCTGGTTTAGACAATGCCTCATATTGTCTTGTCCTACTGAACATTAAATCTAAGATATTGTGCAGAAGTCTTTATCATTGAGGTAAATGGAATTATCTGTGTTTCTGCTTGAAGTCGCTGTAGCATACATATACTCTCTTTTTTTTTGTTTTATTTTGTTTTGGTTTTTTTTTTGATCAAATGGTGTCTGAACAATTCAAAACTCAGCACAGATCAAGGGAAGCAGCATGGCTAAAAATACCACAAGTCCTGAAAACACATACATTTGATAATGTAAGGTGTGACTTCGAAGTCCATTTGGTGAATTGGCTCTGGTTTAAAGGTTATTACACCCTGTTAGCTCTTCTCCTTAGTACTAACTGGAAGTAAAAAGTGCACAAAATTAATTCCAGGATTTGGGAGTTAATTTGCTCACAGATTCCTGTTGCAAACAGGAATGGGTAAGATTTTCAACAGCAACTGCTAATCTGAAATGCTGCAGATTTTGGTGTGATTGTTTATTATCAGAACTATAGAGTCTTTTGAATTGAAAGAGACGTTAAAGATCACCTAATTCTAACCCCCCTGTCATGGGCAGAGACATCTTCTACTGGACCAGGTTGCTCAGAGCCCCATCCAACCCAGCCTTGAACACTTCCAGGGAATAGAGCATCCACAACTCTGGGCAACCTATTTCATTGTCTCACCACTCTCATTGTGAAGAATTTCTTCCTAATATCTAATCTAAACCTGCTCTCTTTCCATTTAAAACAATTGCCCCTTGTCCTATCACTCCATGACTTTGTAAAAATTCCCTGTCCATCTCTCTTGTAGCTACCTTTAGGTACCAGAAGGTGCTACTAGCTCTCCCTGGAGCCTTTTCCAGACTGAACAGCCCCAAGTCTCTCAGCGTGTCCTCATGGGAAAGGTAATCCAGCCCTCTGATGACTCTCCTCTGGACTCATTTCAACAGGTCCATGTCCCTCTTATTTTGGGGAATGAGTACTCTTTACCAAAAGCCCTGACAGCTTGCTTTCTGGTGTTATGCCTTCTTTAAGAATTTATGTGATAGCAGAATTTTTTCCTGCTGTTATTTTCTTTTCTATTAGCAGCTTTTCCATATGAGATAAAGTTGCCATCACTTATTTGGTTTGATCTGCACAGCTTTAAAGAGATGTGTGTGCTATTAGCTATGTCTATCAGATGTTTGGATCTCTCTTCTAACACCAACTAATGGTCAGATAGTACCATTGATTGCTAAGCAGAGTTGCCCATTGATTTTGCTAGACTGCTGGAAAATCAATAAAATGATGTGGCCCAAATTTCACAGACAATGTCTACGCCCCATTTTTGGAATATAAGTGGCTATGTAGGACTGATGGGGTATTTTATGTGCCTGCTCATTGTGAACTGAATAAATGTGAAAGCCATTAGCATTCAAATATGGAAAACAATATAACACACACAGGGGGTCTAATTTGCTTTCTCCTTCTGTCTTGTTTTGTCGGTCACACTTGTAAAATGGGTACAAAATGTGATTACTCTGGTTCCATTTTTATTTTCATTCTCATTAGTATAAATTACTTGGGGATTACATAGAGCAAGGGTTAACTGAGAAATTCTATTTGAAGTTTTATGCTATTTCTATGTTAGTGTTATAAAGAAGGTAGCATTTCTGTAAAGTACACCTGCTGTCATTCCTATTCTTCTTAAGTAGTGATGAGCCCAAAGATCAGTTCCAAACCATCTTCTTTTTGTTATATGTCCTTGGCATAATTCAACACCTAAAAAAGGAAGGATGGCCCAACACTGAGGGTATTGACTCTCTCATTTTCATAGTCTCAATTCAGTTCCCTATTTTTGTGTAAATTTTGCAGTGCCACTAAACCTGTGCAGAGCAAGATCCCACAGAAGTGCTAGACTGGCTCTATCTGACATGGTGTTTGGAGGTTGGCAGAGATGTGAATTTGAATCCAGGAAATTTCATGACACTTTTATAGCCCATGTGCCCTAATTACTCATGGATCGTGCCATGCTTGAATGTCAATGCACAAACACCATCTCAGCAGTCTAAGCTTCAGTTTCCACGTGTGGAATTAATAATACCTTGCTATTTGACAGTGCTACTGTGAAGAAAATACATTTAAGACTGTGAGATACTCATATACCAAGTTAATAGGGGTGTTGGAAATCCTTGGAATATTTAGTTATGCTAATTAGTTATTTTAATTATATATATCACTTGAGTTCAGCAAAATATATAGATAGTCTTAAACCCTTTTTTGGTAGTGGTGTTTTCAGGGCTTCAGGGCCTGAACTTCAAGCATCTTTTTTTGTTGGTTTGTTTTTGTTTT
>VWYO01008384.1:57430-75873 GCA_013400275.1 Rhadina sibilatrix
TTTTTTTTTTTTTTTTTTTTTTTTTTTTTTTAATTTATTTTTATTACTTTTTAAACCTGCAGCTCAGGTAAGGCTATATATCATCTGCTTGCCTTTGGCCTCAAATCACCATTTTTGTCTGCAGCCAGTTGCTGAGTTGTGAGATACTAACATGTATCACTCTCTATGTCCTTCTTAACTGCTTTAGCAGTTCCCCTCAGGACGAAGAGCTGTGCCTTTGTAGGAACTTATCTTAACATTTCCTGGGTTTTTTTTCAGTAAGCAAAGTGTTTTTTCTGGTTTGAACAATCATTTAGCTTGCAAGCTGATATTTCTCATTAAAATTATAAGTATTAACAGAAATAAAGACATAAAAATTAGAAAAAGAGATTTTTGCTGAAATTTTCAAAGGGAAGGCTAGATTTTTCGTGAGAGCTACTACCTACCATTCAGCTTTCGGGTCCACCTCAGAGACACTCTTTTTTTATTAAAGATCATTGGAAATTTTGTATTACTGAACAAACTTGCAGTTCTTTCAGATTCTAAATTTTCTTGGTATCAGCATCCTTGATTTTTTCCACCCCTCCTAAATTACTATGTGAAGAAAAATCCTGTGCGTAATCTCAATGCTTTCATTATCTGCCTCTCCCCTGACAGACATCGGATATTAAATCTCTTTCTTAGACATTTACCATTGCAGAATTTATCTTTCAGAAGCTACATCTTTGTTGACTTTTCTTCTAGAACAAATATTTATTGTACAGCCCTTACTGTACTTACATTTAATCCTAGCAATTTTTCCAACTACAGCATCCAGATATTATTTTTCAAAAACCTTTTAACTTTAAACTAATAAATAAGGATCTAGTGAGTTCAGTCTATCCCTGCCATTGGTGCAAGCCCTGAGAGTCCACATAGATTTGATTAAAGTCCTTTTATAAACCAAAAATGAGTAGCAGCTGTGCCTGACATCTCTCAGAAACTTGGCAAATTAGACCACCTCACATTTGACAAAGCTGCAGGTGGGAGATGACAGGTTTCGTTTGCGGTCTTCACATCAGTTCCCTCAAATTAATGTTCTGCATCAAAGCCAATCCTATTTTTAACTTTTGATGAAGAGAGAAAAGGAAAGGAAAAAGATGAATGCCTCTTAGATAACAGAGTTACCTGGATAACCAATACACCCACAACATTAAATATGATGCAGAACCACTATAAACAAGGCTGGTGTATATACTGGAGCTTCTGCTTCCTGGAAAATGTTGAAAGATGGGCTGCATCCAAAGCTTTGTGAAACAGCAATATATCATACACACAGTAAGAGACAATAAATCATGTTTTGGGGTGTGATGAATTGTGGTGGTGCGTTTTTTCCCGATTCTAGTCCCTCAAATGGTTTATTCTGTACCCCCTTCTCCTTCCTTGTATAGTTGGTTTACTCCTTACTGTATCCCTTTATACAGTTGTCACTCTCTCCTTGGATCCACCCTTTGTTCCTGATTGTTCCAAGTCACTCCTCTTACCCACCTGCCAATCCTACCCTGAGCCAGTCCCTCCCACTCTGGAAATCCTCTAATCTTTGACACCCCAGGGGCTGGTTCAAATTATTCCCCACCCTTTGTGTTTCCCCATGGGTCACTGTGCTGTAAATCCCACATTATGATCCTCCCCCAAGGGTACCTAGTTGGCTAAGGGTTTGTACCCTCCCATGAGACCTCCCCTGTTTATAAGTCGCTGTAGGTGGCTTTGCCTCTGCTCATCCTTTGACTTAGGTTTGCTTTGTGTTTGTTGATAAAATTGATCCTCGAAGTGGCAAGCAGAACCCGTCTTTCCTACCCTGATCATCTGGTGGGTGCCAAGGACACTCACAAACCCGGGGGAAGTGTCACAGACCCTTGCTCATGGTCCTGAATTAGGAGGATGGACCACAACAATGAATGAATCAAAATAAGCCAACACTAATTTATCCATCCATCCATACATTTAGCCATCCATACATTCCGCCCCACCCCTGGGCCAGACAGGGGTGAACTTAATTTGAACTTAAATTTCAAATTTTGAAAAGAAAAGAACAGAACAGAAAAGAAAAGAAAAGGGCAAATTTCAAATTTTGAAAAGAAAAGAACAGAACAGAAAAGAAAAGAAAAGGGCTTATTTTTGTTCCAGACCTAGTCCTGCTTTATTTTCTAAAATAATACATGAAAACTCTGGGTATTTGGAACTTTGCTTTGTTCTATTTTAAATTCTACCTGAAGGTTTGTAATTTAAATAACTTCATTTCAGCCACTTATGTGAATTGCTTATATTTGCTCAGGATCTGTCTTTCTAAATTTGGCCTGCAAAAATAATATTCGCCAATATTTTTTCCTTGCTGCTTTAGAAACAGAGATTCAGAATATAATAGATTAAATTTATGTATTAAAACTAGGAAAATTGTATTAAAATTTTTTGAGATTCAGAAAGCTTTGTTGAAAAAATCAATAGAGTCTTCAAATTCTCTTATTCTGAAGATAACAACAGTCTCTTCAATGTTTGTTCAGCAACAAATATCAATTTAAATAGGAAGCTAAGAAGTAATCATACCTGTACTTGATAACAATTGTAGCCTCACTGGCAGCTGTATATAAAACCTGAGAGATGAGTGTGACAAATAATTCTCATTTTGACACTAGAAACTATTTTAAAATGTAATCTATGGGATTACTTTTTTTTTTTTTTTTTTTAAACTTATTCCATCTGCTTTTTGGTAAAAGACTGGCAACCAGATTTTCTTTGGATACAACTAAATTCACAAACAGAAAAATGATTAATTCCAATCTTACTTATTAACTGACAGAATGCCTAACAATTTAGAGAATATTGTCATATCTCAACGTTAGTGGGCATTTCTAACCCTGCAAATTAAGGGAAGTAATAAAAAATAGTTAAATATTCAGTGCTTGTTCAAATGTCAGCTCAGTCACTCAAGTCCTTTGACTGGAGTGGTTTTGTGCATCATGTAACAAAGGAAACTGGCGCTGGCTTAAAAAGCATAATCTTTCAATTAAAATCATATGGTTATCTTCACCCTTATTTGATGCTCTGTGCAGGCCAGAGTTGCATACCCTGAATTGCACAAGCCATTTGTTCCCTTGGAACATTCCCCAGAGTATCATATTGTGGTTCTTCAACATTTGTTATTAACTTCTTTTTAAGCAATCTGCCTTAACATTGCATTTGTCTGTTTTGCTGTGTACACTCCAACAGTCCCTTGTGAAGCATATTTCATGGAAAAGGACTGGAAAAAATGATAGAACAATGATTCTTGGTAAACATATTAAAAGAAATGTATTGTTTTGCATTGACTTTGACTGGTATGATTTTTTTTCTCTAGCTCTCCCTCTGGAACCTCCAACACACAGTAGCCTAGCTCCTTTTCCCTGACAGCAGAACAACTTTGCAAATTTGCTTTCTGTGAGATGCATTAAAAACAGGAGTTGCAAGAAATCTCCTAGACAGGGACATTTTTCTCAAAGCATCAATGTCTGAATATAAGTAGCTTTAAATGCAACTTTTTCTTACATGGGGCTCAATATTTGGTTAAAGCACAGCTATGTGGGCCTTTTTTGCATTTTGAATTTTTTGAAAGAATAAAAAAAATGGGAAGAATAAATGAACTCTTCCTTGGAAAAGCAAGAGGAGCAAATATCTCTACTAAGATGTTCTATGTGCTGTTTCAGGCTATTGCATCACCTATTTACTGTTTACATGTGACTGTGCAGAAAGGCCATGGGAAAAAGGCAGGCATCTTGTCTAGATCATGCTTCTGCTGAAATGTAAACCTGTGGCAAGAAAATCCTGGAAGTCAGTGTATCCAAAAAGATCCTAAGGTTGTCATTGCCCTAGAAAATATGAAAACAAGTTGCATGTGTAGCACAACATATGTTGCAAAAAGCCCAAACACCTACCTGTACTGTCTTTGCATTTGGCATTGGTAGCAACACCTCCTAGAACTATACCTTAATTTTTAATGTAGCAAATAGAGCCCAAAGTATCCGTGTTCCACAAAGTTCTTGACAGGGTGAGAAGAAATTGCTCTTTCTTTCCCTTTTGTACCATGTCTAGGTTTGAACCGGGGGACCTGGAAGCACTTCTGTGCTGTTCTCAATTATATGTTCTACTCCCTGTGTCAAGGAAATCTGGATATTTGAGACATAAGGTGCTGCAGAAGCCAAGACACATCATGGTGGGTTATTTCCATGCACAAGCAATGTGAGAGACTACTTGGCATGTCACTAATCAAATGAGAAACTGTCATCAGTGAAAAGGAACTTTTAAACTTAGTTTCTGATCATTTAACCACTAGTGACAACTAACTGGAGGACAAGTTAAAGGAGGAAGTGGATATTATTACAACCCGTGAGATCCCTTGACCAAAGAAAGTAGGAATGGACTGCAAATCCCAGTCTCTAACATGTCTGATTCAATGGTTTTGTTTCCTTAAATGTTTTTCACATTTGAAAATCACTACAGTTATCAAATTTAATGCAATCTGACCCCACCAGCATATCTCATCCATCAGCTTCCAGTATTTTCCATGCCTCCAGTGAAGATGAAAATCCTGCTGTTAGCTCTGTCCTACACACTATAGTCCACAAAAAAATTAACTGAGAAATCTATTGAAAATCCATTCACTAATATGAGAGTTCTATCAGTCTGGGGACAGTTCAAATCACTGCCATAAAGTATTAGAGGTGGAAGTTTTCATATGGCTCCTCATGTGCCATCTTGTCTCTCAGGAAAAAAAAAAAAAATAAACCAAGAGATATTAAGAATATAGTGTAAAACTTTAATAGTTTACTAAACCTTTATAGTTTAAAGGTCTGACTTCAGAAAAACAAGCAAGGCAAAATCCTCATGCACAATTATGTCATTAGGATTCTGTCTGAAACTGGCATTGCACATTTCCATAAGAGAATTAGGCATTCATTACCTTCATTACACTCCATTCTACTAATATGATTCATCATATATATTTAAAAATGAAGTCATTTAACTGCTATTGGCCATAAACCATACTTCTAATAAAGATGAAGCCCTTTAACTACTGTTGGCCATAAACCATACCTCTAATTACTCACTTCAGTAATGTTCATTTGTCATCTAATTTTTTGGATTTTCTGCATTGGACTATAGCAAGTATTTTAAAAAAAAAAAAAAGACCTTTGTCTGATGCTGAAGGATTATTTAGCTATGTTCATTTTAATCCATCAAATGTCCTAGTGTGTCAAAATGGAGTCTGAAATCCCCTTGACAATCATTATTGATTTGAAAATGGTGGCATTTTGGGTAAACTGCTGAGAAATATCATTCTCCTCATGTGTAAATATGGGAAGAGGTCAGATACATGCCTCTGTATTCTTTCATAAAAAATGATGTAAAAGCAGGAAAAGATGTAACTTCAGCACACAGTTAACCCAGGGCAGGTTGTAACATAGTAAGACATAATTCTGTATGGAACATTTATGCCCTATTAACAAAAATCAAGCTGATAGAAGCATTGTCTTAAATCAAATCTTAACCATCCTGGCCAATTATAACTCTTCCTGCAATGTGCACTAAATGGGTAGGGCATGATAAATCTTTCTATTGTACCAGACATATAAAGATACAAGTGTGCTTGGCTGAGTACTATCATCTTACAGCTGGGTTCATGACACTTCATCCTTCATTCTGCAGCAAGATTTTAAGCATGCATATGCTGAATGGCTTAATAAAAGTTCGGGTGGTGAAAAATAACTCCCTACTTTAAAAGACATGTCCTGCAAGCTGCTGGTCACATACAATATTGTCATCTTTCTTATTTCAGTCTGAAAAAGAACAGGACAATGAGTGAGGACAAACATTATCCATGGGTGGAATTTGTATTGTGGATGGTTCACTTTACTGCACAATTTTATTTTGGAAAAAAAAAAAAAAAGAGGTAAAATTAAGAGGATTCTCAGATACCCTGTACACTGTTTTTGCAACACAGTATTCCAAATAAAATCTCTCAAATATTACTGCTTCCACGTGGCTACCTTTTTCTAGATGCTATTCTTGAGACTATTTGATGTAATGTGTGATTTTTATAGGAAACGTGACATGTTTTCTAGCTTTGTAAATTGATATAAACCTCTGCAAATGCATATTATAAGGGGATGTCATTGCAGATACAATATTAGGCATGGTTTTGAAGAAAATGGCAGAGTTAAAACTGACAGGCAGAATTTGTAGTCCTAGAAGTTGATGCGTTGCCATTTCCCTAATGCCCATTTTTCAATCATTGCATACTTTTTAATTAGCAAGGCAAAGTAGTGAGAAACTTTTAATATACAAGAATATGTATTTAATGTGGCTTAGAATTGTAGAATGTCCTCACTTAGAGCACAAGATGCTCACCAGGATGTTGATGTAGACACGCCAGTCAGATGTTTCTCAGTAAAACCATTACCTTCATTGGCTGAGTTAGTCTGATTTTTCCTGGTTTGGCCTCTCAGCCGTACAACAAGCAGAGCTCTGTTTCTCAGAGACCAGTAGTGTTTAAAGCCATGGTCTGGCAAATACACTGGGCAGAAATCAGGGACATATATTAATTATGCAGATCTTTTCAGTGGAATACAATTGTTATAAATTCCTTTTCATTTCAGATTTCTTAACAGCTGAGAATAACATTGACATCACGACTGCCTCAAAACTGGCCCCATAACTGCTTTGTTTCTCCAGTGGGTCAGAGACATTACAGATTTACATGAAGAAAGGACTGACAAACATATGTTCAGTGCAATATACCAGGCAAATTGGGAATGTAGGGGGTTTGTTGGTAAAGCTGAGTCATATCTGAGCTTCCAGCAATGGAAAGGGGCACAATTACAATGTCTATGTGGATAGACTTTAACAGAAAAGAGAAGGGTATAGAAAAATGCATATAGAGCAAGCAGGAAGCATTTGACTGATAAGAATTGAGCATGTGTAATGTTATTTTTATCATAAATATCCTGGCCAAACAAGCATTTGGCAGTTTTCCTCTGAGGCTGTTTTTAAATGTTGTTGTTGGCCTCAATTTCATTAGTCTAAAACATGTTGGTAGTTTTCTAAAAAGAAAGCAATATCTGAAAATTACTCTTGTATCATAGTTGTCAGGGTGATAAATGAAGAGAGATTAATTAAATGTATATTCAAATGAATCCTACTGACTGGAGAGGTTTTTATGGGCTGGGATTTCACTGAGACTTGGGAGTGGTGTCATGGTGAGACAAAATTTTGTCTCGAAACTTCTAAAGTTAAAGTGTCTGAAAATACACATAGGAAGGCACTAGGGCACTGTGGATTTAAATGCAGCATCTGGGTGCCCCTTTGTGGGCTGTGATGTTATTGCATTGGTGAGGGCTCCTACAAGGTACCTGAAGGATTTCATTACCTTTGATTATTGCTATCTGTCTAATGTTTATGCACTATGCAAACACATGTCATTTTGAAATTATTTTTTTTTACCCGTTCCAGTACCTTTCCTGTTTCATTATGTGGTATAAAGTATGCACCTGATATTCCAATGCAATACAGTACCATACCAAATTATAAAGCATATTATGTTATGAGTAATTTATTAACCACATTTGTGGCAAAACACAGCCAAAAAGCAGAGATATTACCATGAGTATGAAGAGACCCAAGCAGAGACTAGAGTAGCAGGAACAGTTAACAAGAGACATGACAGGAGGAATCTGTATAGAAAACCACCCTGAAAGTTAAAAAAAACCCCCAAAACCTCTTTTATCTCTAGTATGTGCTTTAGGAGGTGAAGAAAAGGAGCAGTGGTTTGCAGAGGGAGAATCAAAAGTTCCATGTCTGCAATTACAAAGTATTCCATGTCTCAGTGGTGAAGTCTAGGGTGAATTTTGCAGGGAATATATTCCTTTTTGGATGAAGTGTTCTGATAGTATAGAGAATCTCTGCCACTGTAATTATTTAAGAAAATGTCTCCAAGTATTAAATGAAAACCAACAACAGTGGCTCTTAGCTTCTCCTTCTTTCCAGTATCTGTCATGGGCTGGAATGCCATGCATTCCTGTGGCCCACAGCTCTGACTGTGCCAACACTGTGTACCATGGCTGATCCCACAGGACATTTCAGTATATTTCTGTCTTCTCTGAGACAAAAGAGACATCAAAATGTTTGAATCTCCAGTGAGATAGGTCACCTAATTTTTTCCAGGGTTTGTGCTTTTCTCCATCTTATATGCCAACCAACTTGGTAACTATCACTTGTCATTTCCTACCAACTAGTTTTTCCTCTTTATCTTTACCAAAAAAAAACAAAAAAAACACAAAAAAAAACAAAAAAAAAAAAAAAAAAAAAAAAAAAAAAAACAAAAAAAAAAAAAAAAAAAAAAAAAAACAAACAAACAACAACAACAACAACAACAACAAAAGGGAATTCTTACAAAGATCCTACCGTGGACACTGGTTGGAAATGATATAAGACAGCAATAAAAAGCTGAATATCAAGCCAATTAAAAAGAGTTAAATATCTCAGTAACAACTCCATGAAATCTCTTTACTTCATGAGAAAACTCTGATGTTAGACAGCAGATATTGCATAGTGAGACATCCTTAAAACTCCATTTAGTTTCATAGTTTGATCAGTGTGCACAGGAGACCATCTCCTTACTTTAATAAATGATTGGTCAATAAGGTCAATCATGAATAAATGATTGGTTAACTGCAATACATGAAAGCAGTTGCAGAAATGGACACCAGAACCAGATTGTCCCAGCTGAGTGCTGATAGAGCACATGGAATCACAGAACCATAGAACTTTTAGGTAGGAGAAGTCCTCAAAATCATCGAGTCCAAACATTAGCCTTACATTGCCAGGTCCACCACTAAACCCTGTTCCTCAGTGCCACATCTACATGTCTTTCAAACATCTTCAGGTATGGTGACTCCACCACTTCCCTGGGCAGCCTGTTCTAGTGTTTAATGACTTTTTTTGCTCTACTCTTTTTTTTTTTTTTTTTTTTTTTTTTTTTTTTTAAGATTAAAGTATAGTAGAAATTAAGGGTCCCAGACACCTCTGAAGGTTNGGTGTTTATTAAACCCCTTTTTCCAAGTCAGTATTTTTAAGCTGCAGAATCACATTCCCCCTTTCTGCCCTTCTCTTCTCACTACAATCCTATTATGTTTTTATGCCAAATGAGACCCCTTTAAATGGAGAAATACAGACAATCACAATACAAATTATATATTTAAAAGTCTAAAGAAAAAATATCAACCTTTTCTGTTCCACTAGATAGCAAGTTACCTGGCATACAGGGCTTCTATAACTGTTTTCTGGAGCCTGCTGGCAATAAACAAGGATGACTGAAAAAGAAGTCTGGAGATTTGAGCCACTGAAACTGTACCACAACTTTATCATGGTGTTCTCTGGATTTTGAAAGAAACTTCATGAAACAAACACCTCTTCTCCCATGCCCAGTTGTGAGTCCTGCATGTGAAATGCCTTTACTCCCTGGCAATGTCCTTCGCCTTGGTCTGAACCCCCCTCTGTTAGACTAACTCCACTGCCTGCTTTGTTTCTTCCACTTAACTTTCTCTAGCAACAACAGCAATTATTGCCACTCCCCACAGGTCTTCAACTGCAGTGTTAACTTTTGACTTGGTTCCTGCTTTAAATGTTGCTGCAACAATAGCAATGAGAATAGCTCATTTTTAATGGAAACAGTATCTCTGTGGATAATGCTGTTTTTCCTATAGTTCATGGCTAAAAGTATAAATGAAATTTTCAAGTTTTCTGTATATTGCATAAAGTGATTCAGAGCCTTGTTTATCCTTTTTTTTTCCACTGAAACAAATATATCCAAAAGTACAAAGGTTCAAAGTCAATGAGTTCCTCTTGCACAAAACTCCAGCAGCACAGCTGTGTACTTATCTTTATAGAGAGCACTGTCAATGGAAGCAGATAAAGTAGTCCATCATAAACCAGATTCTCAAAATCATTGTGTCCTGGACACAGTGTCCACAACACTTGAGAGCAGCATGTTTGCCCTCAGTACAGAGTAAAACGTTGGTCACAGTTGTTTCTGTAATATATCTAAAACTTTTTTTTAAAAAAATAAAGAGAATGTGGAAATAAATTCACCCTGGACTTGAAGGAGTTAGAACAGATGTAAAGAAATTAATTTTTAGGCAGATTATTGAGTCTATGCTTATCTTTAGTTCTCCCTTTATAAAGTGAGTGTTACCTTTATCCTTTTTAAAGTGAGAATTACATTTTCTGACCTAGTAGCAGTGTCAGTCTTGATAAGATGATGAAGAATAAAAATTCAAAATAAAATTTCGTTGTGCAACCTTAATTTTGCCTTTATACATAGTATTTTAAGCTGGAGGATTGAAGCAATAATGTTCAACACCTGAATCAGGACAACCCCTGGTATCAATACAATCAATATCTCAATAAAGGGTATTGAGAGTGACCCTGATGAGAAGGACTTGGGAGCTGGTGGATGGAATACTGGACATGACCCAGCAATGTGCACTTACACCCCCAAAAAACAATTGTATCCTGGGCTGCATCACCAGCAGTGTGGGCAGGAAGTCAAGGGAGGTGATTCTGCCCCCCTCCTCTGGTGAGATCCCACCTGGAATACTCACCAGCCCATCTCATCCAGCTCTGGGATCCTCAGAACATGAAAGACACAGACCTGGTGCAGCAGCTTCAGAAAGGCCATAAAAATGAGCAGAGGGATGGAACACCTCTCTGAAGAGGAAAGGCTGAGAGAGTTGGGAATGCTCAGTCTGGAGGCAAGGATTTGGGGAGACCTTATTGTGTTTCAGCATTTAAAGGGGGCTTAAAAGACAGATGAGGACAGACTTTTTAGCAGTTGTTTTAGGACAAGGGATAATGATTTGAAATAAAGGGAGGGTAGATTCAGACTAGATATAAGGAAAAAAATTTTTTACAATGCAGGTGGTGAGACACTGGAACAGGTTGCCCAGAGATGAGTAGATCCCGGTTCCTGGAAATATTCAAAGTCAGCTTGGATGGAGCCCTAAACAACCTGGTCTGGTTGAAGACATCCCCAAGCATTACAGTGAGGTTGGATTGTATGGCTTTTGAAGATCCTTTTCAAGCCGAGCCGTTCTGCAATTTTATTATTGTAGCAATGTCCACAGCTTTTATTTAAACAAATGTTTTAAGGCATATATTGCATCTAGATTCTTGGGTAGAACTTAAAACTCCCGAGACCATGCCTGTGTTTTATGTCTGACATAGGCATTGCCTCACAGAAATATTACATACAGACTCAGTCAGGAAACCATGCTCAGCCTAATCTAATACAAACATTTGAATGCCTTACTTAATTCTCTCTGCAAGAGATCTAGACCTCTTAATTTACTACCTCTCTCCCTCCTCACAAGAGGATCCAGTTTAATTGGCTTCTGGTAGTTCAGGAAACTGTGCAGAAGTGCCTGGCATCTCCACTCTTGGAGAGTAACTAACACTTACTAAGAACTTGTTTAATAGTATGGCGTGTGCCAATGTCATGTTGTTTTCACATAATTGTCCAGAAGCCAAATCAGTCACCCAGGAACTGAGACCATTATACACACCCACAGGGACTGAGCTCAGACTGTAAAAGGAGGATCTAGTCATCAATTATTCTGGTCAAAGCAACCTAACCCCACACACATGTTGAGGGAGATGCAAGATTTCAAACAATGTGCATTCTTTATTAGAGTTTTGCTGGGTTTATTAAAAACTTCCCTCAGGGCAGGGACCAGAAGCCTTTCCTTCCCAGTTGTCTTGCCCTGACTGCTGCACACCTGACTGCACAGAGACTGATCTTCAGCAGCAGAGAGGCATTTTGTGCTCAGGGCACTCCGTGGTGCTTAGGGCACTCCTCTGGGATGGGAATAGAAAAGGTCACTTCCTCAGGTTAGGAACAATTGAAGAAGACCTAGATGACCTGGCACATATGTGAGAGCTGAGCAAAGCTGTCATTTCATCAGATGAAGGAAATTGTAGTCTTGACTCTTTCTGTGCCTTTGGACATTTCCAAGGAACTGAAACAGAACAGAAACAGCTATCTATCTAATCACAACTGTGTTAAAGCTCCCATCTTCACACAGCAGACAATTCACAAAAGTCACGGGTGACTGAGATGGCACAAACTGAGGTTTATGAGATTGCAGAGAGCTTTAAGCAAAGTAGGGAAGCAGCTAAAGAGTAGACACCTATATGGTTAGTCATAGCAAGATTGCTGTTTCATCACTCCTGGTCAAGTCCTAATTTTAGAATATTGTTGTGCATTGTTTGTGAAGTCATTATGCCTTTAAGATTTATTTCTTATGGGTTTTTTTCAAAGACAGTACTTTCTGGTCACTAAAATGACAATTAATCCAACTGTTGATTTTCTTTCTTTATTCAATAAAATGAAATTATAAGACTAACAACAATAATAAAAACTGGAGTTTTTTGTGAGTATATTCCTAGCCAAAATCTGCTCTTACACTGGCATGATTGAATGAGCTGAAGGTGTGGTGAGGAATGGAGCCCAGCTCATAGGAAAATTGAAGATGAGTTCTAATCTAAAAATATGCAAAAAGGTTGTTTTCGTGGTTTGGTCCTGGGGTTTGGTTTTGATTTTGAGGGTTTTTTTGCTAACAAATTCCCAAAATGATTAAAGCTTAATCATGAGCAGCTGAGTAAAAGACTGAAGAACAATTGCATCTGAGCTGTTTATCTGCTTTGAAAGGATTCATTTCCTCAGCCCTTATTTGACACAAAACCAGATGTACCTCTGTCATTCCTCTGACCTCTGTGGCAAGATGAACAGCTAGGCTGATACATTTATTGATCAGAGAAAGAAGCAGTCCAAGAGAAATAAGCTATAGATGCCATGCTGTGAAATTGAAGATTTAACATCTGTCCCATGCAGATGGTAATTAATCTTGAATATGTAATGCCCACAATTGGTTGGTTGACAACATTACTTTCTTAATCTGGGAGCATGGGTAAACAAATGTATTGGATTGCTCTGAGGGTAACATTTTATTAATGTGTTATGATTGCATATGCAGCCTATAAATCAGATAGATTTCTCATCTGCATTGCTAATTGTGTTTATTATTGGAAGTGCTTCTCATGTTGCTTGGTACTCACTAACTGGTTGATTTCCCACTGTTGCAAGCGCACACCCTTATAGGAATTGAAAACCTTCCTGCTACAAATATTTTAGGAGCTATTAAATATTCTTCCAATCTAATTGCCTGGTAGCTAGATACATATAAAGATATCCTGAGTATTACTTTTTATTTTATAGCAACTACAATTATGAAATAAATGTTATTGTCTAGATAATGTATGGATGATGAAATGCTAATCAGTTGGTTTTATATATCCCATTCTGCCCTGTTATTGCTTTACTCTTTGCAACCCTACAGTTCAACTTTTCATTCCAAAAATGGATGATTCCCCTTCCCCATAATTTCCTCTAAGGATTTATATTCAGTGGTTTTCTGCAGATAAATCTATCTCCTGGGCAGGATTCTACCAATTCCAAATCTTAATTTCTCTGTTGTTCTCATACATGTAGTTTACTATAACTAGAACAGATACAAGTGTAAAAAAATACGTTGATTTGCTGAATGTAAGTTGTTAGTCTGCAGCAAAAGATATTTGAAAATCAGGGATGCTTACAGTAACTGAATCTGTATTCCAAAACATTACCTGTAGGAGGGGAATTTTAGAAACATCACCTAAACCTGGTTAGATTCAGAGGTTTCAAGGCATAAGTACCTAATATGAATTACATGGTGATTTAGGAATATAAGGATTCATCTATCTATTTAGAACCCAGTGGTAAATTGGTAACTCCTCCTCTGATGTATGTCATTGGCCTAGGGGAACCAGATATTTTGTGCCAAATAAATGCTTAGAGTTGTGATAGCACATCATGGTATTTGAATTAAATCTCAACTGTCACATTCTAGTGTAGGGTGATTAATACTGTGGTGTAAGGGGAAGAAAGAACTTTTCTTCTTGAGTTGTGTAGGCAGTGTTTCTCACTACTCTTTTCTCCTCTGTACTGGTACACGGTGGGCTTTATCTCATATTTCTGCCTGCACCACAAACAGCATCAAAACTCAATCCAGAAACAATTACTATATCATCTTGGCCTGTGAACAGACAACAGCAGATGTCTGCAGTTTTTTGATTTTCAGTTGTAAGCTAAAACCCCTGGAAGTCGATGGGAAGACTGACATTTACTTTAATGGGCTTCGAATGAAGCTTTTAGTCACTCACAAATGAGGGGTTGATTTAAACTGGCCGCTTGTTAATAGAAGAGCTTTCATTTGCTGCAGAACTTTGGATGAAGCTGTTCCCTGAAACATTTTCTCCTCATTTTCCTAGAGGAATGTGTAGGTTGTAGAGGCTGGTGTTACATCTTGTCTAACATAGAATTTGCAATGCCTCCACATTTGTATTATTCTGACTTTGAAGGGTAAGTTATTGATAGAAATTAGGAGCTGATGGCTTTTGTTGTGGGTATTTCCAAGCACAAAGGCTGTACTTAGATGGTTTTGAAATATTCTGAATGGAGTCATCAATCTTTTTAGTGAATCTTGAAGTAAAGTTTGCCTTTGATTCTAACAGTGTACAACTTTTAAAGATTATATTCCAGCTGTAGCAATCAGCATTAAACGTGTCTGTAAGTTTCCTAGACTACATGATTTTTTTCTGTAGAGTATACAAAATACCAGCATGAACTGTGAAATGAAATCAGCCTCATTATGCAATCTTCTCTAGTCTTGTATTTCAACTGATGGGAAATTTCTAGAGTTTGTGGAAAAAGATGTCACTACATAATTCTGATAACATAAAATTAGGGAATCAAAATCTAATAACCAAAATACAGAGAAGAAAAAAATGTTTCCACAGCAACTAAATTGCTGTAGCAGCATAAATATCACTGGAATTGTAGAATTATTCTTCAGCAAAAAAGCTAAAATTCCCCACTGGACATTTTGGTTTCATTATTTTCATAAAAAAACTACCTCCATCTTTTGTTTTTGACTACTCCTTATGTTGTCATTTCTTGTTAAAATGTATTGTATGAGGACTAAAGTGTTTTTCTTGCTCCCAATTACCTGACTACTCCTGTTGAAAAAAGCTACACACATGTATCTATGCAAAAGGAGTGAATCCCTTTAATTTTCATGGTTCTATTAGACTTAATTTTTTAAAGTGACTATCTTTGAGCACTTCTGCTAAAAAGACTTAAAAATGTCTAAAGAGGGTGAGCATGTAAAGAGTTATGGGTAAGGCCAAAAATATTTGGCTCCAGTGTTAAAATGAATGCTTGGCACTAAATGCTAAATTCTTTTGCAAAGGTTAAGATTTACTGTGGACAATTTATTATGGAAAATGTAGCATCATCTAAATCCAAAGCTTCATTTTCTAATGTTAATTTCTTTCTCTGACAATACCTTCATAATTATTTTTTTTCCCTGTAAAATGCTGTGAAGACATAGGAATAATGCGTTGTCTTTCACAGTAACTGACCTTTAATACATCAGATGAAGGTCAAAATCTCCCATAATATGGCAGTGTCTGAGATCCTAGACCTGACAATTACTATTTCAGAGGTTTTTCCTCTCCAGCATCACACTAAATTAGCACATGAACAAGCAGAGAATTTGTACAAAGTTTAACTTCCTCATCTCTGCCCCCATTCAAACTATGATGACAGCTATGCAGACTAATATCATTTTTTACTATGTGCAGAAAAATATGTTTTCTTGCCCAAAATACAGCTTTGTGTTTTTTTAATAAGATATATCAATAAATATCTTATAAAATAAGATATATATTGATATATATTGGGAACCCAAATAAGATATATCAATATATATCTTATTGGGGTTCCCAATACCTCTGAGGGTCCAGCCCTGCAGAGAAATGGCTTAAATCAATTAGCAAGATGGCATGGTTGAGTCTTGAAAAAGCAAGAGGTTTTAATAAAAGCAAGAAAATAATACAAAACAAAGAACAAAGCTAAGCACAGTGTAGGACAGGTCCCATATAACTGCTAAAACACCTCGAGGATGTGCCAAACACCTTTGTTCTCTCTCTTTTGTACTTGATAGTTCAGGCGGAGTATTTGGCCTCTGGCCCAACAAAATCATCAACAGGCTTTGAGCTACACTTTCCAAGCCCAATCAATGCCTCTGTGCTGGCACTGAGCCTGTTACAGTGGGAAGGGCACAGAACTTTCTAGTCAAACGTCCTAAAATGTCAAGAGGTAAACTGAAACTCTTTCCTTATACAGAGCTGCCCACTCGGGGGTGGGGGTGCATGGCTACAGATATAGAAGGAATGATTGGTGGGACTGAGAAGATCATGCTTTGGGGTATTAACTAAAGCATAGAGATAGTCATGTTGCTTTGCCTCCTGGCTCTTTGGTGCATGTTTTTCAGTTTTAGATGGCTAAAGCTCTAGCTAGCCTGGGTGTCATGGACCTGGGTGTCGACACTAGAATCAGATCCAGATTTTCTCACCAGGAACATAGTTCAGCTTGTAGAGCACTGTCAGATACTGCTTTCACCTGAGCTCTGAAGCACTTTTTAGCATTAACCATGGCAGTCTTTCCAGAGTATAAAAAACCAGAAACTAATCTTCAAGGAAATGCTAGCATTTGCACAACATGTATCCTTTAAGAAAGAAATGAAGTCAGGCTGAAGGACATTGGTATGACTATCTGTGGCAAGGATAATGGTCCTAGACACTGCCCAACTATTCCATCTAGAAGCACATCAGATTTGGTTATTTACTACGATGAGAAAATGGCACCTGTGGAAACAAGTTAAACAAACAACCCCCCTCCCCGCCCCCTCTCAATTTTAATTCTGAAATATTGAACATAAGATGAGGCATGAGGAGTACTCCCATCTGTGATTTCCAAATAAATACATTCAAGGAGATCTAGGATTCCTCTCCTCTGGAATTTCCTGGGTTATGAGGAAAGTAGCAACACTCAAAGCATTAGAGTATTAATTTCTCCCTGCAGACAGAGCAAAAATAAACGTAATAGCTATGGTGTAAGTGCCACAGGCAAAAGTCTTGATTAAGCCAATGAGTTGAGCAGAGCTTTTCAGTTCACAACAGTATGGCTTGAAATGGATAAGTTACTGTAAATACTTTCTTTTTCACCTATTACAGGAATAAACAGTCACATAATGCTTCCTATTTTTTTCTGATTTTTCTTTCCAAATCTGCACCATGCACGTGTACAGTAACAGAAGAAGGTAATACAATTTATTCTTGAGAATTGATTTTCCCGTTTCCTTCAAGCTTGGCCTCATTATCCTATTGAGACTAGATTTTTCCTAGCATTTACTTGAACCAAGAAGAATCTATTTGCAATGCCTTTGCCCCCAGAATCCTCTTAGCAATAATTTTAGAGCTTTATGCAAAGCCCACACTCTCCTTCTCTATGGTCCTTTATGTAGATGGTTTCATCAGCAGAACAGTCAGGGGCTTGCACACAAAAACCTGAGGCATCAGCCAGCAGCAGCAGAGTCTAGAAGTGGAGTAGTACTTAATGAATCATGAAAATATGGACGATAGTGTCATTGTTCTATGAGTTTAATAAAAATGTATGTTTTATTTCAGCTAAAAATCCTAAATTTCCTATAATGTCCATATACACAAGTGAGTTCCTGTGAAAATAAGAGGTCCTGGCTAAGTTAGGCTTCTAATATGTGGATTGGATTTTAAGTTGCCTTCACTGAGTTATGTCTTTCTTGTATTTTTTTTTTTTCATTCAACTAGTCTGCATCCAATGTCATGACTATTTCAATGCATTAGATCAGCATGCATTGGAATTTACATTTATTGTCTATACTTTGTGTTGTCAGGCTTGCTTGCATGTATGTGGTGGGGGGTTTTTTGTTTTTGGTTTCGGTTTTGGGTTTTTTTTAATTTTGTTTGTTCATTTGTTGGTTTGGTTTGGTTTTTTTGTTTGTTTTTGTTTTTGTTTTGTTTTTTTTTTTAAGTAGTGGCCAAAGGCAGTCTGGCCTGTATCAGGAATAGTGTGGCCAGCAGGACCAGGGCAGTGATTCTGCCCTTGTACTCAGCACTGGAGAGGCCACACCTTGAAATCTGTGCTCAGTTCTGGGCCCCTCACTACAGGAAAGACGTTGTGCTGGAATGTGTCCAGAGAAGGGAACAGATCTGGGGAGGGGTTTGGAGCACAAGTCTGATGAGGAGTAGCTGGGACAGCTTCAGTGTTTGACCTGGAGAAAAGAAAGTTATAGGAGGTGGGAGTTGGTCTCTTCTTCCAAGCAACAAGCTATAAGACAAAAAGAAATGGCCCCAAGTTGCACAAAGGGAGGTGTGAACTGAATATTAGGAAAAATTTCTTCATGGAAAGGGTGGTCAAG
>VWYO01008384.1:76150-86633 GCA_013400275.1 Rhadina sibilatrix
TTTTTTTTTTTTTTTCCTTGCTTCCAGGATTGAAAGAATATCACTGACCTCAATGTGCTGAATTGTGTATTTCATACTGTTGAAGTGCCCAGAAAGAGAAAATTTTTCTGTAAACAAACATGAAATAACCTGCCTGAGATCGCTTCCCTCCTCAGAAGCAAAGCAGATGTGCTCTAATGAGCACTCTTCCAGTACATCTTTCTGCATATTCTCAATATTTCAGATGCAGATTTTCAAATGAGGCATCCAAGGCAATATGCTGAAAAGTAAAACAATGTGTTACAATGTTTTATATATTGAAATTGTTATGGAAGATCAGATGGACATAAGTGCTGTATAGTAAATGACTTGAATTAAAACCTATGTTAACAAAGATAATAATACTGAACCATACCTCTTCAACATATTTATAAAGGCTATATAACAATGTTTCCAGTCATGGCAATTCAACCTTGGCCAACAAAAAAAGTCATCAAAATGAAATGTGAATCTGGCCAGTGTATGGCCTATAATTCAGGAAATAAATGTGCAGGATGCATGAAGCTATTCGTGGCAGAGTGCTGCACAGGGTTTGACCAGGAGCAATAGAAATGCTTGCTGGAAGCCATTCCACATGAGAAAAGGTTCTATGACATGACAGCCTGACATTGCCAATATATCAGGAGCTCGGTGGAATTAAATGACTTTACCCTGCAAGAAGTGCCAGGCTGTCCATTCGTGAAGTGTTTTGGTGTCTCAGGCAGCACGAATAAAATGAAAAAGCCTTGTTTTGCATTAATGAGCAATTCACTCCGTGTCAAAGAATTCCACCTAGTTCTTGGGCAATACACACTCATTGTCAAAGAACACCATGTTTTTCTGGGAATGTACACGTAGAAGGGAAAAAAAAAGGTCCCAAAAATAAATCTGTCAAAGACAGTGCCTGTAAATGTTGATCTGAATGCAGCCAATTTAAATGTACAGTCTGTATACAGAAAGTTTCCAGGGGTGTGTGGGTCAGTGTTTGTTTTGTCCACTTTTTCAAAACAAGCCAATATTTCATTTTTGCCCAATTCATTAACTATTCATTGCTTTATTAGCAGTCGGAAGACTGGATGGTTAAAGAAATATGATCTGATTTGGATTCATCCCAGCACAGTGACTGGAAATAATCATTACTTGGTACCACTAGGGCCATTTCAAAGGTATCACTCTTATTCATGAGTTATAAAAAGAAAAATATTCAAGGGGTCTTTGGGAGTATTTATGATCTGTATACATATGTACGTGATATGTATGTATCTCAATAGTCAGACAAAATTAAAATTAAGTGATCTAAATCTGATCAGATCTGAGGGTAGTTGAGGATTAACTAAGGATGCCAATGAAATGGCGAAATTTCATAATATCACTTTCCTGGTATTACAAGCTAGTTAATCTGAGAGATTTTTACATGTAACACCAGGACCAGAATATTACAGAATTTATAACTGAAGCTGCCACTGCAACAGAACAACTTAACCACAGTGAGGAGAATGAAATTTTAGAATTCTGTCCATTTCTGACCATTTAAAGCAAATCAATAACCAGAGAAGAAACTCACAGTACTGAGCTATTTTGGTGGTATGAAAAACCTCCCCTCCTTTTGGTTATTCCAACACAATAGGCATTTTATCTCAGTGCTTTCCAAGAAAAAAAGCAAAAAGCCTAAAAATTAAATTGTAAGAATCTACTCAATAGCCCCTCAAGGTATGCAAAACATTTCTTATTGACTCTGAAGGTCTTGGTTCAGGAGAAAAGATTTTATATGGGATCAAAATACTAAATATTTCACTTGTTTCACATCTGTTTGAACATCAGGACAGTGTCCTGCATCAGGAAGAGTGTATCAGGAAGAGTGTAGCCAGCAGGTTGAGGGAAGTGATCCTCCCCCTCTACTTGGCCCTAGTGAGGCACATCTTGGGTGCTGTGTCCAATTCTGAGCATGAACATGAATTCCAACATGAAAGATGGGGCAAGTCTGGAAATGGCTCAGTGAAGGGCCATTTCAAAGGTGAACACAAGTTCCACCCTACTCATGAGGAAGAATTTACATTGAGTGAGGCAGAGCACTGGAACAGGCTGCCCAGGGAGGCCATGGAGTTTCCCTCTCTGGAGACACTCCAAACCCACCTGGATGCATTCTTGTGTAACCTGCTTCAGGCTCTGATTCTCTGAATCTCCAGAGGTATCTCCCAACTCTAACAATTCCATGATTCTCTGATTCTCTGATTCTGTGAATCAGACTGGTTACAGTCCATTTATGTCAGTATAACATGCACACAATCAAATGGTAGACTTCTCACATAAAATAAGACTCCTGTTCTTCATATTTTTGGTGTATATGCTGATGAGATAGTTTTTTTACACATGAGGTTATCTTCTTAAAGCTGGAATTGATATAGGAGAAAGATCTGATATGATTTTTTTTACTCTAAAGACAAAAAGACATCCTCAAGAAGGAGTTCAGGAAAAGTTTAAATGTAAAAAAATCAAATTATTCTGTTTCAGACAAGTACTAGTGAAGGACAGTGAAGAGCTGGTGACAAAATCCAGAGGTTACAATCAAAATGAAATGTCCTGGATGGAACCGAAATAACAAAATGACCATGCTGAATTCAAACTCAATTCTGGCATGTGTGTTATATTAGAGAAAAGGGAGGTTTGATAGAGGAGGCTGACAAGTTAGTGATTGCTGGTCACTAGAATACCCTGTTTTTATTTGAATGTAATTTGGCACACAGCTGAAGATGACCTACCTTGCCTTAGTGACTGCAGTGGCTTCCTGCTAAGCATAACAGAATGAAATATCATAGATGAAATAAGGCAATTTTTTGGATTCATATCAGAACACGGCATGATGAGCAGAGAACTGGCATCTGAGTTCTTTGCCTGAATAATCTAATTAATTCTTTTTTTGTTTGTTTGTTTTTCAAACTCAAAGTATAACTCTGCCATAAGTTTTCTTATTTCCTGTTTTAGTCAATAGCACTCTCTAGAGATAATAACAATGTGTTCTCTCTATTGCAGTATATTTAAGGATAAAATTATTTAATTTCATTGTCTTTTGAGGGCAAGTAGAATAAATGCCTTGTGTCTTTAGACAATATAGTGTAGGGTATGAATTAAGAAACTAATATATATTTTACAAACAGCAAATTGCATTCCAATTTTCTGTGCATCTGACAACAAAATAAAGTATTATTTTAAAGATATGTAATTCTATATTGATTAAAAATATTTAAGGACAACTATTTAGTCTGATTCAGTTTCTCATATATATATATATATTAATTGTAGGATATTGCATAATATTCAGTATAGACCTGATCATGTACTGATGAAGCAAGACAATGCAGCCTATAAATTTTACCTTTTCACTTTAGAAGAAGCTTACTGGCTGGATTTGAACAGCCCATTTTATGTTTATTCAGCCAAAAGTAATTTTACAACATGCAGTGATGAGAAGATTAAGTAATTTTTCCTATTTAGTGCATGTTGCACTCTCTTCTAGGGGAATGAAATCCTCAGCAAGCTGAGCAACATGTTTTCTTAAGCCACCATAGTTTCTGCTTGTATCAGAGAATCCAAACATGTTACAGCAGGGATACTCCCACTTCCCTATCCACAATGGATTTTTATGTAAATCCATTGCCTAGAGAAAATGCTGGACATGTAAGTGCAGCACTTTTCCTAAATAATTCTGTTGCCACTGATAAATGTAAGTCAATATTCTATGCTATGTCTCATTTATTAAGGAAATACTAGGTGCAAAGACAGAAAAACTGGCTTGCAAGGCCAAGCATGGGTACACCTCCAATTAAATTTCATTTTAGTCGTGGTGGGAGTTAAAAACCATTTTATCCAAGATGGAAGTTGTTCTGGCCAAAGAAGGAAAGAAGGAGGCAGTTGGGCAGTTAAAGAGGTTGCACAGCAGCTGGAGAATGTCTCACCTTGTGACATGCAGTGCAAGCCAATTGCCTCATGAGGCACTCAGTATTCCACCCTCTAAAACCGTGCAGATATCCAAAGTAAAATTTGGGAATTCAGGCTACCTAAAGAAAAGAAGAATTAAGAGATTAAGTATGTTTAGGTATGGAAGAAATATGACTCTCCCTTCTGAATTTTCTGAGTTACATCTGGTTGTCATGGAGCATTTCAGTTGTTAAAGTAAAACTTAAAACCTCTTTGGATTTGTGTTGCCCAAGAGAACAAGAAGAGTGTAAATTGGTGCCATAATTACCATGGATTACAGAAAAATATTTAATAGGTTCAATTTCTCAGCCTTCTCTCTTTTGTTCCTGGCCTGTTAAGAGTTCTGGGCTTTTAGTTGACATTTTTGTGGGTTTTGGGATTTATTTTGTTTAGGTTGGGGTTTGTTTGTTTGTTTGGGTTGGGTTGGTTTTTTGTGTTTGGGTTGTGTTTTGTGTTTTGTGTTTTTTGTGTTTGTGTTTTGGTTTTTTTTATTACTTGACTGGGGGAGTTTGGTTTTTTTAGTTTAGTTTTTTGTTTGTTTGTTTGTTTGTTTGTTTTTGTTATGTGTANGGTTATGTGTACTTGTGTTGGGGTTTTTTTGTTCATTTTTTTATATTTCTATTATGATTATCTGATTACCATGAATCCGAACAGTAAGGAAGTTTGATGTTTTGGTGACACTGCTGTTGTGCATTAGTCAGACTCTTTTGTTTGCTGGAGGGCATAGATAAAAGTGCAAGTGAGCTGACAAGCCTGTAGTTGCTGAAGCAACTTACATGTGGATTCAGGGGTGGGTTAAACTGGTGCAGGACTTCTGTGGAAATTCACAGAGGACTCAATAAGGTTCCCAACACCCTCTTCGGGGTTAATGCAGGTGACCAGCTATAGTGTACATGAACAGCACACAAGTCCTTCAGCTATGCTTTTTATTCTTTTGTAAGTGATAGTAACTGAAAGCCTATGTATGGAATTTAAATTGTTCTCTCTCCATTCCTTTCAAAAATTAACTTTTGAAAACTGTTAGCCAATAAAATATTGGCAGGCTGTTGGAGCTGTTTAGTTTCATAAGCATCAGTAAAATATTGTTTTTAATAAACTCTGTAGAAGTTCTGCAAAAATTACCTGCAGATTTGTCTGCCTTTTATAGAATACACAAGTCTATCACTGTGTGTACTCATTAAAATTTTATAGAACAGCTACTGCAAAAAGCTCTTTAAATCATTGCAAGATGTTGTCTGGTTATTTTATGTTGATTCACTAAATATAATTGTAGTGGGAAAAGAGTGTAATTCATTGCTGAATATTTCAGTCTAAGTAGAAGATCTATAAACACAGTTTGATTGAGACAGCAAAAATTATCACTCTAATAATATTTTCCTTTAAATATAAGTAATTGTTTGGTATGTGTCGTAAATGCTGTTATGTAGTAGTACTTTAGAGATCTTAACCCAGTAGCTGTCTGGGTTATGGCTGATGATAACAAATAAGCTGTAAAATAATGGTAAGAAGCCAAAAAATGATAGAAAAGACATAGAGAACTTTTAGTAAGATTCAAGTTCTTCATTTCAGTTCCCTTTGGATGAGACTTTGAGCAGCCTGGTCTACTGGAAGATGCCTTTGCCCATGGCAAGGAGGGGGTGGGAACGAGGTGATCTGTAAGGTCCCTTCCAAGCCATTCTGTGACTGAAATCTGTATGCAGTGTATTTTGTGAATTTTGTAGGGTGATGAATAATTACTCCCACATATTTTCTTGCCCTTTGGGATTTCGAAATCTTTTTTTCTGGAAATGGAGGAGAGTTTCAAAAACCACAAAGCTCATATTTAATTGCATTTTCCATTGGGATTATGATATTTGTGGGCTTTTCCCCTCTGTATCTGTTCCCATTTCTTTACTGCTAATGTTGAACTAGCGGAATAAAGATCTCCTTATTTTATATGTAATTCCAAAAGAAATTTAAATAATGCTACCATGAGACTTTAATACATAGAGCACCGATGAAATAGTCAAGTCCTCATTGCTAATTTACAATAAATTATGACTTACTGTGATATAGCTAGAAGTCAAAGAGAAGCAGGGAAGAAGGACGTCTCTTGAAGTTCATGGAGTTCATTATCCTGTCTAGATATTACCTATGCATATGTATTGACCTAATCAAGTCACTGGTGTAAGAAATGGCAATATTTGCAGCACAGAAGTCAACTCCTCAGCTAATTCTAGCATTTAATATTCAGGGGAAGATATGTCTGGTGCCCCTTACAGTCTGAATTAATGTGTATTAAGCAGAGGCATATTAACATTCTGAACTGCAGCATAAGCAGCCAAATGTCATACAATAGAGCTTTATCTGACTGTGGAACTCCTAAGTATTCTTAAGTTGAACCTCGGGGAAAATCTTAAAAGTAAACAAGATCACTAATAAAGATCAAAATCCATGTGTTTGTATCTCTATTGTTAAATTTTTAAATCAACTTTTGACAAAATAATATTTCCTCCTCCTTTTGTATGTTGATGCTAGTCACCTGGCTGAAAAAAAGGAAATACTACAAGCTCTATGTCCTAACATAACTCAGATGAAGATTACATGAATCCAAAAATTTTGACAAAAACTCTTGATACAGGAAGTCTGTTATATTGTCCAAATCACTTGCTAATGATTACTCAAAGTAGTAATGAAATGGAACAGCCAAACAGCCAAATGGAACTTCTCATCAATATGTTCAATATGATTTAATNATCATTTTACTCCAAGTAGTAATCACTTTACTCGAAGTAGTAATGAAATGAAACAGCCAAACAGCCAAATGGAACTTCTTATCAATAGTTCAATATGATTTAATATTAAAAAANCAAAAAAACAAAAACACAAAAAAACCCCTCAAGACTTTGGTCCATCATTAAAAAAAATCCTCAGGCTCCTCTTCTTGAGTACCTTCAATGGATGTTGCTCACAGTAGGTAGGTTCTAAAGGCAGTTATTAAAACCCTGGTAAATAATTGAGAATAATGTTCCCTCATGGTTTACACAGAGATCTGAACCACGGGAACCTAGAAGTACCTGGAAGTCAAGCCAAATGAATCTGTACTGGGTATCTCTGGGTATCATCTACAGAAGCACCCACAGCTGTGAGGTCTCATTAGAAGACTCACTCTTTCAAGCCTATATCTGATACATGTCTAACTCCCCTTCGATGGAGCAATCATTAAACTGAGTCCTAATGATTTATGAGGAAATAATTTTATCTTGAGATAAATTATTCTAACAATGCTACAGTTCACTATTAGAAATGCTGCAATTAGAAAAAAAATAGTTTGGGTAAGCTAATCTTTATTTTTCTAATATTTGGATAAAAAAAATCATATTTGCAATGGACTGTCACACTTTCCCAGCTGCTTTCTGTGAAGAAATATCATCCTAATATTATCCCAGCTAGTATAAGAGTACGACTGACAAGTTTTTCATGCCTTTACCCATCAAAAAGAGATTCAATTTGACCTGAAGAAGTTATTCACCCTGCTGTCAACTGTTGAGTTACTGCCTTTTTTTTTTTCTCTAGCCCTTCTAAAGTTGCTTTTTCTACCTTGATGAACCTTCATTTTGATAAGGAGGTGAGAGAAGGTCTCATGATTTCAACAGTGACTTCTCATCCTTGTCAGTCTGAAAATCACCCAGAAAACACACAAAAGAGTAACTTAACATTCAATGTTAAGGTTACCTTAACATTGATAAGTCCTAAAATTCTAGCTTGATAACATATTTTTATTTTGACAACTGAAAAAATAAAATATAGAGCAAATTAATGTATGAAAACCTCAAGAATGTTGTTGGGTCGGTGTTGGGTCTCGATGACCGAAATAATTTATAGTGATAACACTATGTCTATGTCAGGTATTTAAATATTTGTTTCAGTGGCCAAGAAAGATGAAGGTACTAGGGACTGCCATGGATGAATAGCAACATGTAGAAATGGAGGAAACAGCAAAGTGAGATCTTAGACTAAATGAAAAACAAAAACAAAAAACAAAAAACAAAAACAAAAACACAAAAACAAAAACAAAAACAAAACCCAACTGTGTTTCAGTTTTTAAAAGATCTAGTGCACTACTTTTTATTTATTGTAATTGACAAACTAATACTAAAAGCTAAAATTCACAATTTAACTATCCATTTCCGCTGTTCCTTCTTTACAACATAAATATTGCATAAACAGGACTTAGTTTTGTTCATATGCATTCTATATTGAGAAATGCCACCCTGTTTCTTTACAGTGTGATCCTCAGCAGGAAAAACCTACTGGGACAAGGGACAAGCAGAGACAAAAGATAAAAGGCCTCTAATTTTGATCTGTTTTCCCTGTCTTGAATAGCTAATTCCTGTAGCAATTTCCAGGTATTTGCTGCCAGCTCCAGAGTCGTTCTTGGTTTCCCAGCACTCACACCTCTCCCTGGTGATTCTCCCAAGCAGTGTCAGTTGTGTCAGCACCAGGACACTGCACATGGAGCAGCTGCCTGAATGCAGACACTGCAGAGTTCACCTGCAGTTCCTGCTCAGCTAAAGAGCTGCAGGCACAGGACCAAGGTGTTGCATTCACCTGTGGTAGTACTGCCTGCTCATTTGCCTGCTCTTCCTGTTGACTCATCATGCTGACCACTAGAACCACAAGTTCTGGAAACATTCCCCATATGCAACTGAAACCCAATTACTCAGCCAGCCAGAAAAAGTAATTCTTGCCTCTGACACCAAGCAGACCTGTTGTCTTTTTATGACCACTCTCTGGTCAAAATAGATCATCTCAGTGCATCTTCCTGTGTTTTCTGGTTGACTTCTTTTGGGTTGGGCTGTTGGATGTTGTTCATTGTAAGTGTGAAGCATGTCCATTATCAAGGAAAACAGTTCATACGATAGATGGTGGGGAGGCAATTGGAGAAAAAATAGAAGGTGTCAACCATGGATGAAGTCTGTCTTCTGGAGGAAAAGCTAGTGAAAACAGATTCTGATAGGAGAAATGAGAAGAGCAGAACTTTCTCCAGAGTTCCTGCTGATCTACATTTGTCCTTTTAAGAAAATTTATTAAACAGGGCAAGTTTCAATTTAGAAACTCCTTAGAACTAGATATTCATGTTGCAGACTTCCTTTCACTGTTTATTTTTGTCTTGTGTGTTATCCACCAATGCAAATTCCAGATGGTAAACTCTCTGGGGTTTGCTCCTCCTGGTCTGTGCATTTTTGTAATTCTCCTTTCACTGGGAATTTGGGACAGGAGCAAGCCCAGGGTTGCAGCTAAAATGTTGAAAATTCCTTAAAGAGGGTGAAAATTTTGGCATCCTGGATCATGTTTCAGGGGTTGGGATTAGGGGGTGCACTGATGGACCATCTGTCCTCGGACCCTAATCCATTGTCACTGTTGTCACCCTTAGGTTACTGTCCACACTGCATAAAGGCAACTTTAGCTGTTCATCTCTGCAAGCCCTTTCAGGAGACATAAAAGCTCTTGTAGAAGAAGATGAGATGTTACTTCTACCCATAAACTTTTGATATTAGAAGTTTTGAACTGTATCACTTTTGAATCAGTCCAGCACAATGAGTTCCTTTGATTTACAGAAATATGCTGGAATCCAAGGAAAATAGACAGGAATATGCCAAATCTGTCTAAAGGTACAGCATGCCTATTAGAGCCCACACAAAAAGAAAACATCTTGAGCATAGTAGAATGGGCTTGATTTTTTCTCCACCAGTTGCCATCTGGTTGCATTGGCATGGTGTTTGTGGTCATCAATGCTAGATGCAGGTCTGCACTCAGTGTGCCAGCCAAACCAGTCCCTCCTGCTCACACTGGACTGAGAAATGTGATGTTAAATTTAACACTTCCCAAGTGACAGAATCTGCTACATAACAGTTTAATGAGTTCCCAATTAAATCTAAATTTAAAGCTTTTTGTTTATCCTGGCCATGCCCAGAGACTTAATGAAGCAGTTAAAATCATAATTCCTAAAGTAAACTGTTTCATTTGTGTTGCTTCTGAATCCTTAACTGAGACCATTACACATCTTTTTTTTACTGTTATATTTCTCCTTAAATTTTTAACACCTAATTTGCCACCATTATTTAGTCACAATGAGGGAACAGTCAGAGAATGTATATTTCTTAACAGTGGTGCAACCCCAAAATACTCCCAAATTCTCCAAAATATCCTAATCCTTGAGCTTGACATATTAAAAAAAATTATATTGCCTGTTTCAATTTTATACTACTGGAACTCATCTTCTCTTGCTTCTCCTCGCAGTTTTTCCTGGTATGACACTGAAAATGTATTTAAGATGCAGACAAAGTTCTTAAGATTCTTAAATAGCTATTTAGCTTGCAACTCAGCCCCATTTTCAGCTATAAAATACCATACAGCTGGATAGGCCTTGGTGCTGGCTTACTAAACTAGCAACTGCTGAATGCTAACAACTCACAGAAATCACAGTGCTAATGCCTGCTTCTTCTTC
>VWYO01008384.1:86688-126759 GCA_013400275.1 Rhadina sibilatrix
TTTTTTTTTCAGGCTTGCATTACAGAGGTTGATGTGATATACCTTTGTCTCAGTTTCATCAACTGAATTTCTTTGGCTGAATCCCATTCATTTGGTGAAAATGTCCTGGATATACAGGAGATTGGTTTCGTTGTTACACACAGAAAACACCTCAAAAGATAGATAGATAGATAGATAGATAGATAGATAGATAGACAGACATGTATAGATGATATAGATATAGATATAGATATAGNTCTAGGCCTATGGTTATATATTATGGAACAAATTCTACAATGGTCTTACATCAATTTGTATCTGATCTAGTATTGATTTCAATAACTTGAACCATTACAGTATGTTTGTTTATTCTTTTTGTCAGTAATTTCACTATTTAATATTTCATGTAATTGTGTAAGAGTAATAGAGCAGAAAGGCACTTGAGGAATGGCTTTGCTATTTGTCTCCTTTTCTCTTTTCTGCCTTCCTTTTCCTTGTGTCTCCTTGTTCCATGTCAAGAGACTAATTTATGAGCAGACTCTGAGTCATGTCTGGCCTGTTGATTTATTATTGAGCAGCGTTGAAATAAGACTGACCATCATGCATTTTCATCTTTGTAAATGACAAGCAGCTGCTGATTTTATATTAAAATTCCTCATTTTCTGCAAGTCTGCAGGTTACAATTACTTTAAATTTCCTGTCATAGTTTGTATTCCTCTACATAACATCACGTCTTCTTCTCAAATATGGTATACTATAATCTTAAATAATTTTCATAATGACAAGAACTATGAGAACCGAGGTAAAATAAAATACTTATAATTATTAAAAATCTTATTAGGTAAAATCAGGTTTTAGTAGTGGTGTCTTGTTTAGGATCTAACTTAAGGAGTTTAAATTTATCTCTGTAAAAATGTTATTTAAATCAGAGTTGAATAAATGAATCTTTGTTTTATATTTCCCATTTCTTTGGATTGTTTCTGTTACATCATGTTGTTATATGTAAAGTGTGGTATATTTTAAACATGCTATTCTTCTTTGTTATGGAAAATCAGGTTAGCCTTTATTCTTTTTATATGTGCACAGGCAATTTTAATTTAAGCTAATGATCTGTGTTCTATGAACTTTGAAACAAAATAACAAGCAGTTGTAAATGATCTATGTAAATTGGTTGTAAATTACAGGCCTTTTCCTAACCTCAGAAACCAGCAGATGTTATAATTTTTTTATGCTCAGATTAGTAAAACACCCTCAGACATGAAAATACCTTGTAAGAAAGGGCTGTGATGTATAAGAACCCCTTGCATTGACTGCATTTCCAATGTGGCTGTGGATCCATTCTCAGGATATGAGAAGATATAATGTACTCTTTCTCTCACATTTACCCAGTGAAGCACTTCAGTACTTAAAATTAGTCCTCTGACTGAAATCAAAACATCTATACTGTGAGATTATACATGGATTAGAGAATGGAGAAATTAACTACATTCTCTGTCTTTATATTCCATCCACGTTTGTGAGGCCGTGATGCATTCATACAGAAAGGACAGGCTCAGGACACCATCTCTGCATTTTCTGATGTACTATTTTGGCAAAGAAGTCCAGATTATGTAGACTACGTAATAAGGATCTGAAATTCATAAGAGGCCATCAAACAAGCTCAGTCATCCTGTCTTACCAGTGTATTAGGCTCTGTGTCGGTTTTACCCATGTTTTGTTTTAATAATATATCAAAATGTGATAAAACACAATAAAATGTTCTTATCTCATTGGGCATATTTGATTTTGACAGTTGCCAGCAATACTTTAAATTCCTCTGCCAGAAGTTTAGATTGCATATAAGGGTGGACAAAAATGAAAACTGGTCTCCCAGGGAAGTATGAGATCTCTGTGCTGTGTCTGGAGACACTCAAAACTTAACTTGATAAAGACTCTAAGCAATCTCACCTATCTTTGAGGTAAACCACTCTTCCTGTAAACACTTGGACTAGATGATCTTCAGATATTTCTCCCAAGCTAAATTACTCCAGGACTTTGTCAGTCTCTTTCAGTGTTCATTCTGTCATCCCTCTATCCTTTCTTTTGCTCTACCCCAATACAAGAGAAACACCCTCCAGTAAGATATGTAGTTGTTTCGGATGGAATTCATGGAATTGAGATGCCACAGTCCTTGCTGCTTTGTTGGCCCTTTCACCTCTGCAACAAAACTTCCCAGGGAAGAAAGGATATTCTAGAGGAGGAAGGAACATCCTTTCATCTAAACTTGTAACTTTCATGTTTCCTGCACATTAGTGTCCTCTGCTCTGATACTCCTGCCTGCCCTCCATTATCTTCTGGGACTATTATCTTCTTTATTATATTCTAATTTTTTTTTAGCCCTTCAAGAAAAAAAACACAAACAATTTGAATTTCTCCCTCTACTTTCTATTCCTTTGTCTTCTCATTTTATAGAGGGGCTTCTCCATAATAATGTTACTTTCACATTACTCATGTTACCATAGTACCTTGGAACTAGTGTTAGCAGATAAGTTCTTTAGGTTATTTTGTTAGGAAGAAGACCAAATTCAGAATAATAGACAGAATATAGTTTAATATTCTGCAAATATTTTTAATTTATGGTTAAAGCTAGATCGCAAACCATATTTTTTGTATTAAGCTACACATTTTATTGCAATTTTGTGAGGGAATTAGTAGAGAAACAGATGGATATGATTTATGGTAGTCTGCTAATGCATGTTCTTTTCACAGTGGATCTTAAAGATTTGCATATATGCAGAAGAAATATATTAAGCCCCAGATATTTTTTTTTTAGTTAATAAAAAGTCCCTCCATTATATTCCTCAAGAAAAATAGGTTAACATGTTGTTGAATGAACAGCTAGAATATCCTCAGTCTTCGTTCAGCTGATGACTGGTTTTAAATTTGAATAAAATTCAAGTAAAAAATTCATTGCAACTGCTATTTTCAGTTAGACTGCTTCTCTTTAACACTGTTCTACACTAATATTAAAGCAGTACTGGATCTTCATCAGTCAGTTGTAGACATGAGGGTCTATGTGCCCGAGTCCTTCTTTACACTGACTCCACATCAGTGCTTATAAAAATTACAGAAAATAGAGCCACCATATAGCATCACCCAACTCAAATATGCACAAGATAAGGGGAAGAATTAGAATATATAATTGTGTGATAAATAATGATTCTGTTTTTATGGAGAAAAAAATTGTAAGAACTAGGATAAAGAAGGAACAGACAGCTTTATTCTGTCAAGGTGATGAGCCTTTTAAAGTAATTAGGGTAGAGAAAAAAATGGAAGACTCCAATTTATATAATTTACATATAAATAATATTAAAGATTCATAACTGTGGGAAAGGAAATTAAAAAAAAAGAAAAGGAGCAATGAGACCATTGTTAACGGGGAGGATGAAGACAGGACAGTTGTACTTGTCATCTTCAGAGAGAAATGAAGGACGTATTTTGAGCCATTGCAAGCATCTGTGGGATTCAGCCTGGTTTTTCAGTATGAGATTGACTGACTGAAAGGAATTCACTTACATAATACTGCATTCAGGAGATAAAAAGGAGACATTAGATACCTACATAATAGAAGAAACAACTGAACAGAAAACACAGGAATAATGAAAACATTTACTGTGCTATCCCACATGACAGATTTTTTACATATTAGAAATTATCTAATGTCTTATGCACAAAAATGTTTATATCTAATCTATGAAGTAAGACACTTGAGTGTAAAGGTTCCCAATGGTTTTACCAGGCTAAAAGCATGGTTCTTTAAGGTGTCTGCCTTTCAGAATGATATCTATTAACACAGTAGCAGTATTTTAGATTTATATTATATTGAGAGAGGAGGTGTTTTGAATTAATTTAATAAGGATAAACATGTGGTTGTATAAAGTCAATGAAAAATTTTGCATGAACTTTTCTTCGTGAAAATATGATTTCTGCTTTAAGTCTTACTTCTTTATTTTTCAGGTTGTTATATATTTTTGGGGTGGGGGTTTTGTTTGTTTGTTTTTGTTTTGGTTTGGTTTGGTTTTTTGTTTTTCCTGTTGTAGGAAAAGAAATCTCCCTGAGTTTATGAAATAGTAGACTTTTTTTTACAAACTCTTCAGTTTTATTAGTAGAAGAAATAATAATAATAATAATAATAATAATAATAACCCCCCAAAATATTTTTTTTTGCTCATATGTAAGTTTCCTGATTTGGTGCAATATACATGGTTTATAAATATAATAGACAATAAAAAGAACCATTAGAAACAGCTGTTTGTTATTTCAAGCAAATATCCTGATCAGGGTCAGCAGGACAGATTGAGACAGGTGTTTCAAAAAGCACCTACCTCTTGAGCTTTTTATAGATCATTAATCCACTTGGATACTGCACTGGCAACTTTATCAATATAAATTTTCTCCGCAAACATGTACTTTTTAAGATAATTAGTTTTTTATGAAAGAAGAAGTCATTTTCTACAGGAAGTCAGTAACCGTAAATCACCAGAGCTGCATATCAAGCATTAGTTCTTCCCACTTGCTCAGTCACCATATGGCACCACACACTGTGCTGAAAGATAATCACTTTATTGTTGGCTGCGTTTTTAATCAGCTACATCTCATACTGTTTTGTTAAACATTGCCTCGCAAATAAACCAGCCTTACAATACATTTTTGCCTTGGAAGAAAACATAAATAAGACCTCGTGAAACACAGGAAGATCTGCTCAAATTTGAAACCCAAAATTTAATCAATAGATCAAGCATGAAAAAAAAACCAGATTCATTATTTAGAGCACCACAAAGATTCACCAAGTGGAACTGTGTTGGGAGCTGAGGAAACCACTGTGCAAGGTGTCTGTTTTCTAGCAGAAGTTTGCTGGCTGAATTCAGCTTGACAGCTGCTGTCAGACTGTAATCTGCCCTGCACTGAGTTTGAGCAGCTAATGGGGTGCTGGGGTCCACCCACACTGCAAGTGTGCACAACCAGTGATTTTACACAGTGACCACTCCTGCACTTCCCTTCTGCTTTGTTCCCACTAACAAAAACTCCCACAGAAGGTTCCTGGGTCTTCTTTAGGTAGAGGTGTTTGCTTTTGGTTTTATACCCTGCCCACTCCAACAGGAGCTCTCTGGCTCTTCTGGCTCAAGTGCTCTGCAACTTTGAATCAATATGCATTCCTAGGGATTGTATTTGGTTTGCATTGCAAAGTTTTGGTAGCAGCAGGACAGGGGGGAAGGGAGAAAACTGCTGCACAGCAGCAACCACAGTCAGAAAGAGGAGTGAGAACATATGAGAGCCACAGTCCTGCAGGCCCCAAGAGCAGTGAATAAGGAGGGGAAGGAGGTGCTCCATACATGAAAACAGATTCCCCTGCAGTTCATAGTAAAGACCATGGTAAGGCAGCTGTGCTCCTGCAGCCCTAGGAGATCCGTGGTGGAGCAGACCCCACACCAGAGCAGGTGGATGCTTGGAGGATGCTGTGATCCTCTTGGAAGCCTGAGCTGGAGCAATTCCCTGAAGAACCTATGGAGACCTATGGAGAGAGGAGGACATGTAACCTTATGGGGAACCTATGCTGGAGGAGCCTGTTCCTGAAAGATGGCACCCCATGAGGAGGGATCCACCCTGGAACAGTTCCTACAAAACTGCAGCCCATGGGAAAGACTCGTGTTGGAGAAGCACATTCATGGAGGACTGTCTGTATGGGTCATTCACTTAATTGCTGGACTTCATGATCCTTGTAGGTCCTCTCCAACTCAGAATATTCTGTGATTCTGTGGGATTTACTCCAAGCTGGAGCAGGGGAAGAGTGTGAGGTCCTCCTGCTGAGGAGGAAACAGCAGCAGAGGCAACATGTGATGAACTGACTACAACACCCATTACCCCGTGCCTCTGTAGGGGGAAGAGAGAAAATAATTAGTGAAGTTTAGCCTGGAGAGAGCGATGAGTGGGGGGAAGATTTGGCCTTCTTTCTCATTATCCTGCTCTGATTTCATTGGTAATAAATTCAGTTAATTTTCCTGAGTTTGTTCTGCCCATGAGAGTAACAGGCTAGTCATCTCTCCCTGTTTTTTATCTTGACCTAACAAGCCTTATATTTTCTCTTCCAGTTCAGCTGAGGAGTGAAGTGAAAGAATAGTTCCTGGCATCCAGCCAAGTCAACCCACTAAAGGGATGAAAAAGGAAAAAAAAATATGTATATATGTACAGCAAGAGAAAAAAACCCCAACTTAAAACAAAGTTTCTTACTCTATGACAAGGTTTCCTAGAAGTAACTGAAGAGACATTCCTCTGGAACAACTACAAATACACTATAACAACAGCTTGAGATAAAAAAAGAGAGAAATTAAAGGATCTTTGTATTTCTAATTTATAGAAAATTACATGCAATTTACAGAATGTTATGCTTAAGTAGTCAAATGCTGACATTAATATTAGCAGCGCAACCTTCTCTGTGGCCTTTTGCATATGAATTGTGATACAAACCCCCTTTGGGTCTGTTGGAATCCCCAGACATCCTTCTTTCTCTCTTTTCCTGAATGCAGAATCAGATTATTCCTTGGGGGGAGGGGGGCAGTGGTGGAGAGGAACAGTTCCTGACTGTCTGAGGAATTTCTGACTCTCCTGGGATGGAACATGCTCAGCATGGATATGCTGTTCTGCAAAACTGCACAGAAAGAAATCTTCAGATGTTCAGATTTAGGGAAAATCTCATGGGATGCTAAAACATTTCTGAAACTAGGAGAAATGCTCTGTCAAGTATTTTGTTTTTTTACCAGATGGTGGAGGTACTTGAACTCTCAAAGATTTGCATGCTTCTTGGTCTGAAAACCATTATCTTTCCTTGTTTGCAGAAAGGCTTGTCTGTTTATGTAGAGACATTCACTCCAAAATTCAGTCTGGTAAATAAAAAGAATGAAAAGTTTTAGAATGATTGCAGAATGGCTAGCTAAGTTTTAAACAACTAAAACTAGTGTATTTGTCTTAGTCACACCTCTATATCTGCACCTATTTCACATTATGATTAAATAGTGGTTTGAACAATCGGTGGTGGTACATACCCCCACACTATTCCAGGCTGCTGTGTGATCTGAGAAATGGTTATTAGGCCTAGGCCTTGAAAAAAGCACCTGGGCTCAGCTCTCCCTGAGATTATGAGAAATACTGTCTGCTCTCAGGAATTGCTAACGAGCTCCTGTTTTCCATATAAACAGCCTTGGAAAATACTTTTCTTCCCAGGATGGCATAACATCCCTGTTCTCACACTTTCAAAGAAGCCAACCCAACTGGCCAGGATGAAACATTGTTAGGACTAAAGCTCACTCCCTTGAGACCCTATGAACAGCTGTCCAAAATGAGACCCTTGGAGCTCTCCTGGGCTGCAGTGGGCTGTGACCTTCCTTGGAGTGGGGCCTCTCAGAGCCAGCCAGCTCTCATGTTGGCTGTACCTGGAGGATCTCTGAATGGCCATGACTCCTGGATGACGCCCTCACTCCTCAAGGCCTGACCCTTCACCCACTGGGAGATGTGAAGGCATCCAAAGTGAGTGTTTTGCTGACCTCTGAGGGGGATTTTTCACAAGTGCCTTGCTTGCACTGACTCTTTATGTCTGGATGCATAAGCTTGTGCATATGCTATAGCAAATCTGGGAGAGGTGCTGCTTTATTAGATGTTTAAGTACCTTAGATGTATAAGTAAGTTAGGCCTGTAAGCTTGTCACTTAGACTTTACTTAAATGCTGCTAAGTGTTCCTTTGCTAAGTTGCTAAATATAACTTTGAAGTTTTAGGTTAACTATTGTTAAGAGTTATTTCTCTGTTAAATTGTTAAGGTTAAGTTATAAACTAAGGTTAAGTTAAATATAAGTGTTGTTCCTTTGTTAAATTGTTATATTTTAGGGGTAACTTATGTTAAAGCACTGTGAAGTTTGAGTGCTGGTAAACTTTTAGGCTGTATTCCTCTTTATTCTTGCCCTTGTCCTTATGTCACACGCACCTAAACACACAAACACACACATAGACACAGCTCCCAGTTCATTTCTGTTTTGATTGCTTGGATTTTGTTTGGTTTTGTTGTTGCTTGTTTTCCCTTGGTGTGCCTTAACAGTCCTGTAAATAGTAAAGTGAATTTGGCCAAAAAACTTTGTTGTGTGGTCGCTTAATATTAAATCTGGCTTTTGCTGATAGCCTTGTTGATGATTTTTAAGATCTCCAAGACCCATTTATGACACAATTGCAGACAGACACAGTGCTGGGAAATCAAAGAGTATCAAAAAGATGACTGGCTTTAATGGCTAGTCTATAAGGAAAAGAGCAGAGGGGAAAAGTAAAAATTTATACTTTTATATTGACCTTATTCATCGTTTCAACTTCTGTGTAAAGCATTCTGGAACCCTTGTTTTTTGTACCAGTGATGTACCAGATTTTAGTATGTTGGCAGAAATATGTCTAATCATTTTAAGGATGAACAAATGATAATTTTTGATGTTGACAAAATACTCCAGTGCTTAGTTTGGTATTTTTCTGTGTTCTTTCCATTTTTTTTCCTGGATTTAGATGTACAGGGAAGAGAAAATCCTACTTGTTTGTTTTCATATAAACAAGATTTTTTTCCTGTAAATAAGTTTTCAGTTGTTTTTTCCCTTGTTCCCAGCCTGCAGCTGGACCATCTATGGAATAAATCCTGATGGGAAAGAGAGAATGGTTCACATGTGTGTGCATAATATATAGACATTACAAATGCAACCATTAGGAGCTGATTTTGCATGCTCATTCACAGAGGCTGGGGTGGCACACAGTATCCTGGTGGTTGCAACCCTAGAGAATGAATAAAACATGCATTTTTCATTTGGCAAGCTGTGACACTAGCATCAGGGAATGGGTAGCATGCCTTCAAGTTTAGGGGTTGTGAGAAACATGTGGAGTTAAGGATGAACATAGGAAAAGTGAGAAATATATATAATCCTGAGCATGTGTGTTATCTTTCATAAATCCTGAGGTTCTGGCACTGCTCATGGCATTAACCATAAACCACTTGTAATTATGGCAACATTTGCTATGACATTTAGATATGTCTGCTCTTTATAAAATGTTTTGCCAAGCAGGAGTTTCTGTGTACAATTTGATTAGTCATTTATTCAAGGAAATTCTGTGTCAGTTGCCAGGAGACAGGAAAAACGTGCTTGGCTCTGGGAAAGTTCTCTTCCCATCACATATATTTGAAGGGACTCCCAGACAGATTGAGCCTAACCTTTTCTGCTCCCAATAGCATATGACAGAGGGGGTCCTGGATATGCTCTAAACCATTATAAAAAAAACCCAAAAAATAATAAAAAAGTTGAAATCAGCTCTATAGCTGATGAGGGTTTATGGTTAGACTCCATTTCATACGCTGTGTTATAGGGGAAGGAGCAGTGGTAGAACAGCTGATGAGTTTGATATTTAGGTTTAGGTATCCACTGATGCATTACAAACTTTAATTAAAATGCTCAGAGTAATGTGTCTTCCTTGTGCCAATTTTTGCTTCACAGGGAATCTAGTAAACAAAAGCAGAATAAACTGTGCATCTCAAATATGCACCCAGCTCTCTGCAGTAATGCTGCCACATTTCCAGTTAATCTTACCTAAAACAAGATTTTTGGAAGACCTGTCTTCTTTCTATAGACCATAGCATGAGCCTCAGCATTTTCCTTCAGTCTGTAATGCTGAAAATTTCAGAAATGGAGGTTTTTTGGTTTTTTTTTTTTTTTTTTTTTTTTTTTTATCTACACATATTTCAGAATGAGAAACAATTTGGTTACTGTTTCTTGGTTGTGGTGTGATTTGTTGTGGTGTGGTTAGCTGTGTTGTTTTGGTTTGGTTTGGTTTTTTGATGCATTTTTAAATGCTTTTGTTTTTGTTTTGTTTTGTGTTTTGGGTATTTTTTGTTGTTTTGAGGGGTTGAGTTTTGGTTTTTGGTTTGTTTGATTTTTTGCTTTGTTAGTATGTTTTTGTTTGTTTGTTTGCATGTTTTCCTTGAAAATTTGGTCTGAGAACTGCTCTGAGTCTATAACAAACTGATAGTTCTGTCTCTTCCTTGGATTTGTCTCATTAGTCCTTTGACATTACCAAGACTGTGGCTGGGGATTGAGTGTTAGCAGTGGTGGGATGGGATGGAAATTGAATGGGTGAATGGCTCTTCTTGGGATCTTTAGCTGTCTAAAGGCTTTAAAATAAATATGGGCACCAAATCATAGAGTTGTTTTGGTAAGGGAAAGATTTTCCCAGAAAAAATGGATGACATTTCACTAAAGAAGTGTAAAGCACAAGTAGGATTATGCCATTGAGTATGCTCATTGTCTGGGGTGGATTTGCATAGTCTTAGTCATGTAGAGGTGAGTAACTATGTGAGTAATGCCATTGATTTCTGCAATTTTAGTCAATGCTTGAGTAGGAGAATTGGATTATTTTCTGATTGTGGTATCATGAGCAGCTGCTAACAGTTTTCCCTATCTTTCTTTATTCCAGCACAAAATCTTAACTGTTTTTCTGGAGTAATTTCTCCCTCTCTTGTTGAGTTTTTGTGAGACTTCACGATTGAAGTCTTTCCGTTAAAGATTGTATGAAATATAACCCTTTTATCTGAGGATATTTTCCTGTTTTTAAGTCACATGAGGTATTATTTGTATTTATATATTTATATATAAATATTTATTATTTATATTATTTTAGAAACACCTCTGAGAGAACTGCCACTGAGTTTCCATGTTCTGAATAACATTCTCATCACAGAAGCCTAAAGTGTCTAGACTGGGGAATCCTCAAGTGTTTCTTACCCTTCCTTATTGTTGTTTTTTGCCTTACCTAAGTACATCCAAAACTTTGTTCACTTTAAGAATGTATTACCTCTTGTAACCATGGATGATGTTCTTGTCTTGCCAAGAGAGAACATCCTATAGGATGTCCTACAGTTCAGGAATGTTTGTAATAACAGAATTATTGCCTAGTTGGCCAGCCATAAAGCAAAGTAGACATAGCCAGAATCTATATCCAGCATCTTGGTTAAGACTGGTTTCCTTTGATTCCAGCTAATCCTGGTGAAATTTCAACTAGATTCAGATTAAGAGAACTTAAATTGCCTAGTAAGTATTTCTTTCTCAAGCAAGGCATTTGAAATCACATGTAGTTGGTTGCAGATTCCTTCCTGTGTTTAATTTCTGGATGCTTAGGGTAATGCATTCCTGACTTTGCTTGATGGTTTGAGAATAAATTGTAGGAAAGACTCATCAAATTTCATTCCTTAGTCTAGTTTCTGGCCTTTGCTTATGTCCTTGGTGTATTGCAACACTCTTCTGAATCCTGCTTCTGGCACACTCTTGTATCCAGGGTGATAGTTATCTACCTATTGGTTAATATGCTTTTACTAGACCCCTGCAGCCAGCAGCCCATCCTGACAGCTACAAAAAGGATGTTTCTAGGAGAAAATAATGGACTTTTCCTATCCCTGAGTATTTTTCTCCCTAGTTTTGGAGATATGTTTCTCTTTTTCCAGAAGTACTATCTCTTGTTATTCTGCAGTTTATTTCTCCTATAGAGGGAGCTGCAGATTTCTGTGCTCTCAAGGCTAGATCTTTGCGTTTATCTTCAAAATAAAACATGAAGCAAAATAAGTGGAATTTGCTCAAAATCTGTGACCTATGAGTGAGTACAGCTGAAGCAGAAATTAAATATCAGCTCTCCAGTGCTACTTTCTGTCACAGAAATGTACATTCAGACAACTTGAATGGAATCCATAGCTTCCATCTTAAGCATCTAAGAATTATATGTTTAAAGTTCAGCTTGTTGCTTTAAACTTTTTTAGCAAACAGTGAAGAAAACATGCTCTGGAGAGGATGCCTTGTGCCATCCCAAGAAAGAATTTTAAGTGGGTAAGGGACCTGTTATAAGAATTCAATCCTAAAGGGGCAGCAGACATAAAAGTAATTTTTGTGAGTAGGAATTACTATGTTAAAGTGAGAGGGTATAAGTTGTTTTGTTCTGGTTATGAGCTGTGATACTGGTCACTGTAAGATTGTCTCACAGTAAAGAAAGGCACATACAATCTGTATGCAATCTGTGTCCCTGAGTTAAAAAGGACCACGCAGAATTGAGACAATGTTGGGAACTCAGGACTGACTGGAGAGTAATTGCATTGAAAATCAAAAAGCTAACCTAGTCTTTTTGTGGTGAACAAAGGGGTGTGAAGAACATGTAGCAGATAAACAGTAGGAATCCTCTCTCAGGAGACAGAGTGCAGTTACCAGTGCAGTGACAGTAACATGTCTTCCATTTGCCTTCATGACAAAGGTAGAAATCATTTTACCTTGTTTTTTGTCTTTTCTTAAAAAAAAAGAAAATAGAATATTTTGGTGTGATATATTGTAGAAGCCCATGTAAAATGGGAAGAATCCTAAAGTTGCCACTTAGAGAAATGAATAAAACATACAATATTATTAATATTTATAACTGGTAGCACAAAGAAGAGTGGTAGCAGCCTAATTAATGCTCAGTGGTATGGAAAGGTCTGTATGTTATCCCCATTGGACAGCAGTCAATGAGGCTGGATTCTGAGCTGACTAATACATTGTCCCTCAGATGTCATGATGTTTACCTCTGTGATTCTGGCTTATAACCTGCACGTGAGATTTACCCTTGGTGTTGCTTTTCAGAAGGTCTGGTCTTTTCTTAGATCATAGCTGTCCTGATAGCTGTAGTGTTTTGAGAAGGTGTGTTGGAACCAATCAAGCCATGCTAATATAAACACTTGAGGACATTTGCTCAGTCAATTGCTTGTTACTTGCTTAAAATAATTGTTATTTTTTAAGTGCCTTTTGAAGAACTGTGACAAAGTCTATGAAAATCTGTATTTCGATTTAATTTGAAATCATTCTGTAAATAGAAGTATTCAATGAAGACAAGAGTGCTTTTAAAAATTATACTGACCAAGGAAATACCTTGTTGTTCCTTTCAAGTTTAAAATAATTAGGGGAATACAAAACTTCAGAATATAGGCAGAAAGAAAAAATAATAGTAATAATAAAAATAACCTAGATAATGATATTTTACATTGCAGATCCAGTTGTAGAACTCAGATGACAAACGTCTTAAAAATACTGTGATTAGTAAAGGGCTTTGCCTGTAACTGACATTTAAAGAGATAAAGACACCAGAAACAAGACAAAAGACAATACAAATTATAACCAGTAGTCTCCTCTCATAGCAAAAATTTCTGTTTGGCTATAGTGTAAGAAAATAAGAACAGTTCCATGAGACATACTTAGGGAAAAGAAACCATAAGAATGTGTAACTAACACCCTCTTTCCTATTATTAAATCTGTCCTTTGTCATTTTGTTTTTCCTGCTCCTTGGCATATAAACTGCTCTCACTCAACCTCCCACATTCATCATAAGGCAGATCTGAGTAGGCTTAAGGGAATAATTTAAAATATATTTCTAAAGATTCTTGAAAGTATTTTTTTATGGCCATTATGGAATAAAGCAGTGAGGATTCAATTTGCCACAGACATGGAGATCTGTTTGTCTTTTACGCTTCATTTCATTAAACCCTCATTTCAAATATGGGTAATTTATAGATAGGAAAGAATGAGCTGGCATGTATTTTATGTTCAATTTATGTTTCTTTATGCTGATCTGCTCATCAAAGTGTGAGGTGTGAAGCATCTTGCTGAAGTGACAGAAAGTTCTGTCTCTGGAAGTTCTGCTTCCCCATGATATTACTCGTCTGAAGAAGATGCAATGTGTTTCAACACGGAGGAAATCAAGTGGAAATCAGGAATCTGGAGTTCTTTCAGAACCCTGCCACTAGCCAACTCTGTCATCTTGATTATATTACCCTGAAATAAAAACTTTATATAAGAATGAAGTGGATTTGAGATTTTTTTTTTCCACATACTCTTGTAAATTCTTTGTTTTATACTTCTTTTTCCCCTACCATATTTGCCATATCTTTAGCTAGAAAGTGGAACTCTGCTCCTTCACATTTTAAGTCTTGATTTATTCAAAGCAGTATGGTACTGCTTAAGTATATCTATAGCCTTCAGCTTACATAAAATATCCAGAACAGACAATAGCCTGATGGTTACACAAGTTTCAAAGCATCAAAGTTGGTTTTCTGTATCTTAAAATGTAAGAAAGTTAAAATTTAGATGATCATTTAGCTATGACATGTCCAGGGAAGGCTTTGAGGGGTGTTTCAACACTTGAATCCTTTTTAATGCAACCTTGCATTTCCTCTAGCATCAGTCTTTCTATTTATTTCTCTCTATATATATCCTGTATAAAAACATGCTGAAGTTCAAATTAGACTTTCAAGTCCCTATATAATGTTGGTAAAACTGGTTTTGTTTGTTTATTGTTTTTATGCAGCTCTATTAATTTCCTCGAGATCCCTTTCAAGCTAGAGTTGTATGATTCTATGAATGATTCTGTGATTGATTTTTATATAGATTTATTCATATACCCTAGTGCAAATATGTATCTTAGTTTTCCTTTTGATGAGGGGATTTGGTGTCTGCCTAATAGGAAAGTTTAATATTCAGCATGAACATAACCAACAAAAATTAAATGAACTGTTTCTTCTACTGTATTCTTTAGATAATTTGAAAGTTAAGATTTTTCCCTTTCTACTTTTATTTTTGCCTCTGGATATTTATGACTGTCAATGACATTCAGTAGGTTTCATGAACAAATGATAATAAGGTCTGAGCTCTTATGTTACTGCTGCTATTTCCTTTCTCACTTTTTAATATAATGGAGAAAATAAAACCTTAATCACTAACAATCACTGGTAAACTAGCATCACAACTCAGTCCCATGGGGATGATTTGCTCATACCTTGCATACCATATATAGCATTAGAAGCTTTTAAAGACTTATTGCTTGCCATCAATTTTAATAAAAACACCTCACATCTGCCATTTTCGTTTTAATGAAAAGAAAATTTCATTTCTCTGTGTGTGTCAATGGAAATTAGGAATTAAGTTTTTCAGCACATGCATTATCAAGGGGGATTAACTCAATGATTTATTCATTGGGTTTTTTTAAGTGTTTCATTAGAATTCATATTCTTCCTAGAGAGGACTGAAAATTATTAGGGTAGGCAAAGGTGGCAAAACTTTGCATTTAGGAATGGATCTAAAGAGGAATGTACAGATTTGTGGTATAATTGCTTAGTAATTATAACATTACATTTTTCAGTATACAACTGAAAGCCCTTGCAATTCCTTTTATTCGTAGTATGCAATGGAAATGACTTTGTTAGCAAAGTGGTGCCCATATTAAATATCCAGGAGGGACATCAAAATCTGTATCGCTTATCTTATGTAGACTGTTCCATCTCTCCTCCATTTCTCATCTTTTTGTCCTATCTTCTGTTAGAATAATCTGAATACTTCATGGATTTAGTTAAATTTCTGTGGCATAAGGGGTTCTCATTCAATGGGAAATGTTATCAGGTACATCAAGTTTGACATGGTATGAGCCCTTAGCATTATCTTAGGTTATATCAGGATTATGAATTGTTTAAAATTGTTGTACAGCATTTGAGGAGTGTAAGCATTAGGACAAAAACATGACCACGTGATAAAATTAAAGGTAGACTGCAAATAACTAAACTAGACTGTGTAAGGGATATACATATTCACACAAATACAAGCAGTTTGCCATTAATCTTTGATTTGAAATTGGTTTTAATTTTTTAATTTATCTTTCCTTTGGTAGTGTCTTGGTTTTGAAGACATGTATCTGCCAGGGAAANGGCTTTAACAGTTGGCCCATTACCAGAAGGCACCCGCCCCCTGCCCCCCAAAGTTACAAGAGAGAAAGAAAAACATCTCCCCAACTGCTTTCAACAGATGAAATAAAATACACATTTTTGGTTCCATAACCAAAGACAAGGAGCTAAGACTATTTGGTCTGGCTTAACTGCTTTATTTTAAGCCAATGTTCATGTTATACAGGATGCTTAGTTTTTTAAACTTTTCTTGAGACACAAAACAAGTAGTATAATATTCACAATGTAAGATCAATTTTTTTTTTTTTTTTTGGTAATGTTTTCCTTCTAAGGTGTTATTTTGTGAAGGACTAATACTTATTTTCCCTTCATCATTATCAGAGATACTAGGCCAGTGCATACACTCTGCTCATGAATGCAGGGATGAGCACATGCTGTTTCTAAAAGGGGTGAAACTGGTTGATGGCAATGACAGTCCTAGAAGTTTACACAGGATTTATAGCATCTGTTAATCTGTGATAACTAATAAAGTATTGGCACACAAAGGAGCTGTTTAATTTCTATATTTATTACAAGGCTCATTCAATAATATGATCAAGCCAGGATCTTGGCAGAAAATATTCCCATTTCTTTTTAAAATTCTGGTGCCTTCAAGCAACAGGGCCTTGATAAATGATATGTAGATGATTTTAGAACTCAGAAATGTGAAGCATGGTTGTAAAGCTGATCATATTTGGTCAAATTACTAAATTTTAAAATATACTCTCTATAATATTTTAGATTCAATTAAGATGCCCTCCACTCAGTTAACAAGATATTCCTCGCTCTTATCTGGTCTAGTGCATAGATGCTGCTCAGGGCACTCAAATGGAGAGCAGATACATTTATTAACAGTCAGCTTTTCCTGTGTTTAGCTGGAAAAAACTGAAAAGGAGAACTTTTAACTCATCCCTCCCTTTTCCAAACAGACTGCAGAAAGTACATGGGTACAAAGAGCTAGGAACACTGACAAAATCACTGAAGACAGAGAAGGAACTATGTGCTAGGATGGAGGAAGAAAAGGAGTATGTAGCTGGGAAGGAATCATCAATAAAAAAATTATCAATTTTTAGCCAGGCAGATGATGTGAAAACAGATATGGAAGCCCTGCTGCACTCCAGGTAGATGCTGGCTGAGAGAGATCGAGTCTGGACACAAAAAAAAATATATATATTCAAGATTATAGCAGTGATAAAAAATAAAACAGAGAATCACAGAATCAGAGAATCATCAAGTTTGGAAGAGGCCTTCAGTATCATCTAGTCGAATCATCAACTCAGCACCACCATAATCACCCCTAAAACATGTCCCCAAGTGCCACTCTCAGACACCTCTTGAACACTTGCAGAGATTGTGACTTCATCACCTCCCTGGGCAGCTGATACCAGTGCCTAACCACTCTTTCAGTGATTTTTTTTTTTTTTTTTCCCTAATATCTAGTCTGAACCTCCAATGTACAACTCCTCTCATCGTTTCACTTGAGACATGACAGAAGAGACTGACCCTCGCCTCACTATGGCCTCCTTTTGGAGAGCTGTAGAGAGCCATTAATCAGGTCCTCCCTGAGCCTCCTTTTCTCCAGGCTAGAAAACCCAAGTTCCCTCATCCATTCCTCATAAGACTTATTTTCAAGACCGTTTACCAGCTCCATTGCCCTTCTCTGGACATGCTCCAGAACTTCAATATCCTTCGGTAGTGAAGGACGCAAACCAGTACAAGACTGGAGGTGTGGCCTCACCAGTGCTGAGTACAGAGGGACAATCACTTCCCTAGTCCTGTTGGTCACACTGTTCTTGATACAGTCAGGATGTCATTGGCCTTCCTGGCCACCTGGGCACATTGCTGGCTTCTGTTCAGCCAATGGTCAACCGGGACCCACGAGTCCCTCTCTGCAGGGCAGCTTTCCAGACACTCTGTCCCCAGCCTGCAGAGCTCTCTGGGGTTGTTGTGTTTGAGGAGCAGGACCCAGCACATCACCTTATTGAATCTCATACAGTTTTGCTCAGCCCATCCATCCAGCCTGCCCAGATCCTTCTGCTGAGTGTCCCTACCCTCCAGCAGATCAACTCTCCCACCTAACTTGGTGCCAGTTGCAAGCTTACTGAGTTTTCATCCAAATTATTGATAAAGATATTACACAGGACTGGTCCCAGTACTGAGCCCTGGGGAATACCATCAGTGGCCTGCCACCAAGTGGTTTTAACTGTACTCACCACCACTCTCTGGTCTCATCCTTCCAGCAATTTTTTCACCCAGGAAACAGTGCACCTATCCAAATCATAGCAGCTTGTTTATACATCGTAGTGGATGTAGTAAAATCATTAGGCTATCTTATCCTTATTGATAATTTTGAAAGTAGTTTGTGGTTATTTTACTTATATTATTGCAGCATCTACTAGCCACAGCCAAAATGTGTCTCTGTTCTCCTAAGTAACAACTTGGAGACAATACTCCCCAAAGTCCACCAAAGCAGTAACGTGTGTTTGATTGAATACCTTATTAGATCAATGCCTTGCAAGCACTGCTTCTGTGTTAATTAAAAGCTCAGTCTGCTTAGAAAGGGTTATTAATTAGATAGGGTCCTTACAAGTTAGTGGGAAAAGCTTAGGTATGATGAGCCATGTTAAATAGAACAACATCTGGTGTTAGCAACATTCTCAGTATTGGGTGCTAATTACACTCTGTCTTAAGGACACATATTTCATATCTGGCACTTTTAAATCCATTCAGAAAGCCAGATTTATGAGTCATATATTTTCTTTTGTTCTTATTTCCATATCTATGTATTTAGGTGTCTATATAGGAGCACAGGACATTTATTTGGAAGAGAAAATTAAAATTTAATATATATATTTAATAGTATTTTATTAAAGGATCACAGGCTGATTTTCTCCATTGTCTTCTCAGTAATATAATTGTGTCTTGTTTAGCTGGTAAAAAAAAAAAAAATAGCTGACCTAATTTTGAGATTGATTAGTTGGTCATGGCAACTGTCAGCAGCATATTTTTGGCTGCTACTGGTAGGACTTTTTGATGGGTTGATGTTATCTCCTAACATCCCCCAAGAATACAAGCCTGCAAGGAGAGATGTGAGATGTATGTGAATGTGGCAGAACATCTTACAGCCTGAGGCACCCATAACCACTGAAGTCTAAAACATTTCAAATTCAGTGGGCAGAGATGACTACTCCTTAATCATTTCATAGTCTTGGCTGAAATTTCTGTCTCAACATCAGGCTAATATAGAAGATAATTTTATAATCCTTCATGGTATGGCTCTTTCTTTGTCTTTAAAAAATAAATCTTGAACAACTTTTTCTAATAAAAAATTATGCATCCATAACAAACCCTGGAGGAGAGAATTCAATAAAAGAATACATATGCATCAGGAATTCATTCAATACTCTTGATTTCCCTTGATTCCTTCAGATTTTCCTTCAAGCTTTAAACTCCTAGAATCAAATTCATCCCAAATGTATACTGAGCTCCCTGCAGTCAATGGAGGTATGTTGCCAGTGCATTTGAAGCTCAGAAGGGTTCTGCTTTTAGTTTTAATAAGTAAATAGTTTATATTGAGCTGGTGATGGAAACTTCCTCTTAAGTCTTTAAAGAATGGTGTTATGTCTCACTTTAGTGGCAAATACAGAACATGCTATGTTTATCCAGCTCTATGCTGGGCATTTTATCCAGAAGGATACTATGGAAGAAATTATCAAAAGCTTTACTGAAATCCAAATCTGTTGCATTAACAGGCTTCCTGTGATCAACTAGGGGGGATGCCTTGTCATAAAAGAAAATCGGGTTTGATAAACTGGACTTTTCTCTCATGAAGCTGTGCTGGCTGTGACCAATGACTGTGTTGTTCCCCATTTCAGTATGATAATTTTCTCCATAGCTTTACCAGTCACTGAAGTGAGACAGACAGGCCTGTAGTTTCTGGGGTCCTCCTTGCTCCTCTTGAAAATCAGGACAATGTTTGCCAGCTTCCAGTCAGCTGGGATCTCTCCAGATTCCAGGATTTCTCAAAAATCATTGAAAGAGATTTTGCAATGACATCAGCCAGGCCCTTTAAGATTCTAGGATTTAACCCATCAAGCTCCATAGATTTGTAGGAATCCAGCTGAAGCAGCAGATCCTGCACAAGCTCAGGGTCACCCAGGGGTTGATCATTGTCACAGTAATTTCCTCCAGCTCAGGACACTGAAACCCCCTTTGTCTGTCATCTGTGCTGAAGTAAGAAACAAAGAATGCATTAAAAATCTCTGCCTCATCTCTGTCCCTGTTTATGAGGTGACCATCCTAATCCAGTAATAAGACAATGTTATTTCTGCACAGCCTTTAGCCATTAATGAATTTTGAAAAAATCATTAATAATTGTCCCCCACGTTTCTGGTCAGGTTCAACTCCAGTTGAGTTTTGGCTGTACAAATTTTCTCCCTACAGTGCCAAGCAGCATCCTGATATTCTTCCCCTGATCTTGAATGGACATTCATCTTCCTTTTCTGCCTTATTTCCAGGAGATCTCCCTGTTCAGCCAACCCCAGGCTTCACCTGCTTGGCTTCTGACATCCTGGAGTTACTGCTCCTGTGCTCTTAGGTGTTGATGTTTAAAGAGTGACCCACACTGATGGAGCCCAGCACCTGCAAAAACATTTTTCCAGGGGGTCTTAACCACTAGTTCCTTGAGTAGCCTGAAGTCTGTTGTATTTCTGTCCAGAGTTGAGCTTTTGCTGGCACTTTTTCTCATGTCGACAGAGACTTTGAACTTGATCACTCTGTGGTACCTACAGCCAAGAGGCTTCCAATCTCCACTCTGTGGACAAGTAGCAGATGAAGGAGGGACACCTTTCTCAGTTGGCTTCCTTAGAATCTGTTCCTTAAAGTTTTCATTTAGGTTTTTTAGGAGTCTTCTGGCCCAGGTTGTGCCAGCTGTACAAGGGCAATTGACTCCAAAGTGTCCCTCAGTTCCTCAAGAATAATTAATTTTGCCATGATTTTCCTGGCTAGGATGTCTATAGTAGACTCCCATGATGACATCCACACTGTTTGTTTGTCCTTTGATTCTTACCCAGAGGCTCTCAAGTGTGCCACTGAAAATTGTGAGCTCCCTGCACTCTAACCCTTCCTTACATACAGTGCTCAAACTCAGGAGGTGCTGGAAATCTCTAGATGGATTCTCTGAGATAGATCTGAAATAGGATTTTGCCATTGCTGATGGCTTTGTGAGGTTTAAAGTTTGTCATCATCCTGTGTGATGCTGCAGTCACAATGAGTATCACAGAGTCAAATGTTTGGCTTCCATCCACAGGTGCTTGTGAAAAGCTTGTAATCTTTTCTGGTTTGGTGGGCTTTCAAACCCAAGTGAATCTGATAGCAATGTACAACTCCAAATAATTCTCTTAATAAAAGAACAGGAGAAAAAAATTATTAAAATTCAAACTTAATGAGAAAAGAAGAATAATTCAGCACAGAGTCCCATTGGTTTTATGCTTGGAAATCATAAGGGGTATTGCTGTGTAAGGGGAACAAGAGTTTTCTCCCAGAGCTGCAAGTTTTCCTTTAGAATGTTTTCCACTTCATCACTTTGAATCACAATTATTTCTGTGGAAAATCTTGTCTGCCTTTTTTTTTTTTTTTTTTTTGTAGTTATAGCAGGCTAATCATCCATAATGAAGCATTAGTTATTTTTGGACTCTAATTTTAATACAAGCAACAGCTACTAAAATTGCCCCAGAGAAGAGAATGGAATTCACACTGATGCAGCTTTTTGATAAATTTGTACCTTGAAAAATAACCTACCTCATTATACAAATGGATGCTCACAGGGCTTCCTCTTTTCAGTCAGGAATGGGTATCTGTCTTGAGAGATACAGAGATGTCAAGAAAGGTAATAATAGCCCATTTTGTAATGAAAGGCCCACGGCACAAGAAAAGTATGTGACTTTAATCAACTTTATTAAAAAACAAAACAAAAACAACAACAACAACAACAAAATACACAACCCCAAAAGAAACCAAAAAAAACCCCCCAAAAAACTGGTGTGAGTGTGAATTTATCTCCAAGGAGTCCAAATCTAGAGCACTGACATTTGGGTTAGACTTTCCAAATAAGAAAAGATTTCCAAATAAAATAAGAAAAGTTTACCTTTCCCCAAGAAAGGCAAAACATATAAGACAGCAGGCTGAAAATCTGGCATTGCACAGGGTACTGCTCTGACACAGAAGCCAGCTGGCACTGTAGCTGGCATTTCCATTACCTTGTTTCCAAAAGGTGGCCATACTGAATCTGCCTCGTCTCTGCATGTGTCTTTTGTCCACACTAACTCCTGGATTATGCCAGCAGATATTTCAGAAGGTTTCACACGGCATGGGCCAAAACCACATCTAGCTTAAAACTTTACCAGTGTGTAACAGGAAGCATTTACATCTTGTTTAATTTATAAATGTAAGATTGGAGTTTTGATTCCACCAGTCTTGTGGCTAAGAACAATGAAACCAAATCACTGTGGTGATTCATTTTTCCTAAATGCTTCTGTTCTCCTCCAAAATGTATGGTTCATTACCAAGTTGTTGTAAACCACCCCCTAGGTTGCCATTCTTTGTAACCCAATTGTTACCCAACCCCTGCTACCCTCAGTATCCCATTGGTCCAAGCCTTGGATCTGCCCCCTTGCTGGAAAGCCCTTTTAAACTGAGGGGACGAGGGGCAAGGTCTCTTACTTGCTCTCTTACTTGTTCTCTTGCTCATCCCCTTTCTCCCTTCTCTCCCTCCCCCTGTCTCCTGTGGGAGCCATGCCACTCCCCCCCGGTGTGGGACCCCGAAATAAACCCCCAAATGTCTGATCAGCACCCTTGGAAGCCTTGTGGTGCCTTGCCTGCCTGTGTGCTGCCATGAGCTGCCACATGCTGCCAAGAGAATCCTCCCAGAAAGCTCTGGTGAGGCTCCTGTACCTCACCTCCCTTCCTGGGCCCAGAGAGACTTGTTGCCAGTTCTTCTGCAGGTACCAGCCGGGCAGGAGGGAAAGCAGAAGAAAGCAACAAATCACCACGTTTCCCATTAGGAAGAAATTATGGTTCTTTAAAAAAGTAACCACAATTTGAAATTGATAGGTCCTGCTTATCTCTCTATAAGCTTGGTCCCAACACAGAATACATGTATATCTACATATATTATAGATAGAGAATAATGGAACAGCTTTAATATTTTATAGGGTTCCATAACCTTACATGTATATAGCCTTATGTAGAAGAGAATACATTTTAATAGTCAGTCAAGAAAGTTCTGGAAAGATTTTCATGGAACCATTATGGGTTCTTCGTTTGCTGAGACTCGTAAAAGACTACACAACATGAAGATTTTTTTCATGCAAAAATCTAATATATTTCAATTTTTTTTTTTTTTTTTTTTTTTTTTTTTTTTTTTTTTTTTTTGTATGAGGATGGATTGCCCTTTATTGGACCAATTGACTCTGTCTGATTTTTTATAAACACAGCAATTATGTAGAACAGGCCATTGCCATCTGCACAGTAGTAATGTCCTCAGTTACAGTGCCTGGCTGGTCTGAGTAGGAGCCACTGTACCTCACCTAAATGCCTTAACCTGAACAGACCAAATCTCTCCTTGAACCCTTCAGAAACACCTCTCCCTCCCCTCCTCCCTCCTTCCCTCTCACTCTTCCTCTTTCCTCTCTCTCCTTCTCTTTCTCTGTCTCTTCCTCTCTCCAATTTATTTAAGAGGACTGATTCTAATCCTAAGAATTGGGCATTTAGAATGCCTAAATGAGATGAACTGGAGTCCCACAATTCCTTTCTATCATTTAGCCTTATTTTAATGCAAATTTCAAGTTAAGCTATTATGATTCATAAAATCAAAATTTACAGAGCTACACAGAAGTCAGGCATGCTGTGTTTTTAGTCTCAAAATAGAGACTACAGATCTTATTACAACTATGAAATTTGTGTAGGGCAGTAATGAAACTGTCATGCTAAGCATAAAATGAGGTATTTTGCTTTGTTACTAACTGCCTCTTTGTTTGTATTGTATTTCATAAGTGTACTGTATCTTCATAAACGTGATGGAATACAATAATAACTTTAGGGGAACTGCTGCAACTACTTTGTTTTGTGAAAAGTAATATTGTATCTTCTTACTATTTGTATAGAAACTTGTGCTGACTGTGAATGTTGATAGAATTAGTAGGTTTTTAGAAAGGGAAGGAATTGTTTACAATTAAATAACGACATTAATTAAAAAGAAGCCTAGAACTGTGCTGAATGGTATAAACATTTGTTACAAAGATATGTAACCTGCCTTTGAAATACAAAATTAAGCAAATTAAGTAAAATTCTAGCCTTTTTTTCTAAACTTGGTAAACAGACATTATTTCATGGATTTCATTAGAAACTGCCAGCATTTGCAAAAGCAAGGAAATGAGTAAAGACCTCTTCACCTGCAAAGAAATGCATCATGTAAGCATGCTAATACAGGTAAAGTACTCAAGATTTTGAGAATTGTTTTTCTGGAAGAAATAAGATCATAAAATCTTAGGGGTTTGAGCAAATAAGATAATGAGAAGCACTGTCATAGAGAGATATGCTAAGTGAAAATCACCCTCTAACTCAGATAAATTAATTTCTGTAAAATCATCACACCTGTGTATCAATGAGAGTTTGTTGTGAATCCAGGATTGACTTAATGTAAACATTTCTCTAAAGGTTTGTCTGTGTTGTAAGTCCCTCCCTACACTCCAGGGTGCAATGACTTCATTTGAACACCTTAGTATCAAAGAAGGCTTGGAGACCTTACAGCACCTTCTGGTACCTAAGGGGTGTCATAGGGGAGCTGGAGGACTTGTTACAAGGGCATGTAGTGTCAGGGCAAGGAAGAACAGCTTCGCACTGAAAGAGGAAAGGCTTGAATTGGATATTAGGGAGAGATTATACACTGTGATGTTGGTGAGGCACCGAAAGTGGCTGCTCAAGAAACTGTGGTCTCTCCATCCCTGGAAGTGCCCAAAGGCAGGTTGGATGGGACTCTGAACAACCTGGTCTAGTGGAAAGTGTCCCTGCCCATGGCAGGGTACTGGAACTAAATGATCTGTAAGGTCCCTTCCAGCCCAAATCATTCTATGACTCCATGAGTCATAGGAGGTAATTTTGCTATTTTATGATAAACTACAGCTTTACCCACTATGAATCTGTAGAATCTTTGGTAAATGTGCTCACTTCTCTAGTCTTTATGATTGTCTTGAATGTTAATCCTGAATTAACACATTGACACAGCAAACACTCACTGCTTATGGAACCCTCTCATGGAGCTGCTGGCCTCACTGGTGCTTGACATCTGCTTTTTCATATCTTCATTTGTCCCTTAATTTAAATTACTGAATTTATAAACAAAAAATTCCCATTGACCATATTAGATAAATAAGCCTTTAATCTCCTTATTTCCTGGATAAATTGTGATTTATGTCTAAGAGTGTTACATCCTGATGTATCCAGTCTAGACTACCATCTACCTTTGTGTGTTAAAACCCACCACCATAATGCCATGTTCCTTCAGCAAGAAAATTTAGGAAACCAGACTACAGGCTGATCAAAGTGTCTGCCTTGTCCTGTTGATCTAGGAAAGGAGCTAGACATTTAACCACTACTCTAATCCATCAATTGAGTAGAATGTCTGAACTGGATGAATTTTAATGCCTCCCATAGATTTTTCACAGGCACTCCTTTCTCTCTGGTACCTTCTCGTGAATTATATGGGATAACAGAGAGTTAAATTTTCATAAAGCAGGTAGCTACAAAAGGTGGCCTGACAGTTTTCATTTCAGATTTGCAGATGATTAAGAGGGAAGATAATGGAATAATACAAATTTGGATTAAAAACAACAATTTATATAACTGAACATAGAAGCAGCTTAATAAAGAAAATATTGTCATTTCTGATTAGATATCTATCTAGGTATGACATACACTAAGGTAAGGAGAAACTATGATCTTAGTGCAGAGAGAATGAGAATGTGTGTTTTTTTTTTCTGATATTGATTGCTTCTGCAGTACTATTCTTCTAACATTTTCCTTCATTTATCACACTCTGAGGTGGCTGTATCTGCAGGACTTGCAATTTGTGGTCCCCTAAATGGCCTGTTGATTAACTCCACATGTACTCTGGGCAAAAAATTAACGATGTTCCTTTAGTACACAAGTGCCCATTATAACTGGAAGTGAGCACTAAAAGCCAGGAGATAATCTAGGGTAACTAGTGGGGTGGATGTTATGGACTGCAATGTAGCAGAAGGCGTGTTTTTTGGGGGTTTTTGTTTTTGTTTTAGTTATAATGAAAGTTGTTTGAAATCCCTGTACTTTTCTACTGGCAAGTAGTATCAATCCAAATCACATTTACAGTCTCTTGTATTCAATGTTACTGTTTGTAGAATGAAAACTAGAGAGTTAGTACAGTATTCAGTGCAAATTACTCTGGTGAGATTTTGAAAGCTTCATGGCAAAAGCCTGATTTCACTCATTGGAACATAGTTAGTTTTTTTGTCAACAAGGTACAAAAATAATGTAAAAGTTATGTTGCCACTGCTTCCAGTATGGTATGGTGTTGCTACATAAATAGAAAATATGCTGAGATCTTACATCATGTGTACAGGTTTCACTGTATACTGACACAGTGCAAAAATCAAAATGAATCTCTCCTATTGCCTACAGAAGGGCATCACAAAATAATAGTTGGGTAAAGAGCTCTCGGTCCACAAAGCAGAGTAAATAAAATTGTTTTAAGAGGACAGAAGTAATAAAATACAGTAAGGGTCGAACTGATATCAATAGTTCTGTCTGGAAACACACTACATATAGACACAGAGCCCTGCACTTAAACTTATTCCTTAACAGTGAAAAACTGGAGGCTTCCTTGTAAAAAAATTGCTTTTGCCGTGGGACATTAGATTAAGGACACATCCTACTGAGAAAAGCTTCCTTCATAATAAAAAAGCTAAAAGTTTCCTCTGCTATTTGTATGGACTATTACTGAAAGAAAACAGATTCAACAACAGCAAAATCTAGCAAAAGCCGTAACACCAAACTTGTGATAGCTACCTCGTCAGATGTAGGTTTCCAATACAATCCCCACTAAGTGACAAGAGTGATGTTTTTAAAAAAAAACTTTTAGATTCAGAAGCACCAGATGAGATTTTCAGAAATATTTCATGGAAGGCTGATGAGAAGCATTCCAGGAAGTCATCAAAATTGAAATGATGGGAACTTTGATCCAAAAGAAGAAACTTTTAAAGAGGAATTGGTGGCTTGGATTGTAGTTTTGCCATTTCTTCTAAGAGTTTCACAGTATTCTTACACCTATGCACTCCAGTCTAAATGGTGTTTTTGATCCCATCTCAGTTTACTGTGAAAAGGTTCAAACTTCATTTTGTCTGTTATTTAGTCATGAAAGTTATCTCCAGCTTGGCTGTTTGGAGCCCTTAGCAGGCACAGGGAATGTAGTGGCTTTGATGACTGATGGTGATTAAAGAGAGCACTTGAATCTCTGGGTGCCAGAGGCACAGTGGCTGTCTGAAGGACAGGCAGGAGAGCCAAGAACACTGCTCTGATGTGATACCAGCTTCTAAAACCCTGCCAGTGCCACAGCTGCTTGGTATCTGAGGTGGATAATTTTGCTGCTCTTATATGTCTTTTCATTATTCTTGAAAAATATCATGGAGATTTGCTCCTTGTGTGACTATCACAGTTTGGGGGACAATCCCTAGGCTCACTGTGCTTGGAAAAGAACATGATTATTTATGAAAGGAGAAACATATAATCCAGGCAGAAATGCCAAAAGGGAGCACAGGAAATGCTCCTGTTAACTCTGTGTATTGTTGCCTTGTTGTAAATTATGTCCTGATCAGTTTGATTGTAATCAAACTAAGATAGAATTTCATAGTGAAATTAATAAATGTCTAAACTTACCTATTACTTTTGTCTATCTTAAAAACTCTAAAGATTAAAAAAAATTAAATCTCTGTTGTAACTCTGTACTTGAGAAAACTGTGATCTATAAAGTTAATGATACTTTCCCAAAACATAAATAGTATTCATATCAAAGAACATAACAGTCTGGAGACTTCTGCACTGATGCTTGCTTTGGAGTTCAAGCCTTCCTTTTCTAGCTAAACTATTAAAAATGAAACAGTCCATGAAACTATTTTCTTCATAGTTCCTTTGTTTGGATATTTTTCCCATCTGGTAAGGGCTCTAATTAGGACTTTTTTTTGCCTGAATTTTGGTGAGATTTCTGTAATTCAATATAATTTTGGAGATTAAAATTTTTCTTATTACTATTTCATTGCATGATAACCTGATGTACACAAGAGCTGTTCAACCTTTCATTCTGCTACAAACCTATTTGCAAAGTAATAAATTCTTGCCTCTGTCTTTAGCAATTCTATCAGTTCAAGGTAAAATGTAGCTCAGCAATCATTTCACTAGGCCCTGTAAACTCTTTTCTGGACAAGGCACAGAATTGAGCATTAAGCACTGAGTGCCATCTAGTGCACACATTGTAGTGTGTGGACAAAAGTAGACTGAGAAAGTAAAGGACCTTCTGATTACAGTTTCTAAGAAAAAAAAGAAAAAAAGTATGGAAAAGGTTGCTACACCTGAAATATGAAACATTAAATTACAGTGTGTAATTTAAAAAAAAAAATAATTAGGAACATATTTCAGAGTAGAGGGAGAGATGTATTACTCAAAACTATTGGAGAGTCATGTATATTATTGTGTTGGTAGGCTGAGTTCTTTAAACACACCAGTAACTCCTTGTATCCTTTATTTCCCATATGATTTCCCAGTATACCACCTTATCATCCCACTTTATGTCTTAGAACAGTCTAAGCCGTTTACAACTTGTAATTTGCTAAATTACTTTTGCTCTTTCCTTTTGGGAAAAAAAAGTGAATCTTAACTGAGATGTTTGGCAGGGCTAAAAGCCATGCTATTTCTCCAGCTCTTTGATCTGTAGACAATTACAATCCCATCAGGTGACAAATTGACTTATCAATTGCCATAGCTTTGTTGGTCCCATATTTCATTCTCCAGTTTTCCAGTTTTTACCAAAATCAGTAAGAACCTTCCCGCTGACATCTGGCCCTGTTTTCTGTATGATTGCACTGTGGCTTGGTAAACAGAGCTCCTTCAGAAAAATGCCACTAGTGTGAATCAAGTCCTTGCTTCACTTTGGGGGGTATAGCTTAAAGAATTCAAACATGTAAAGTGTTTAATGTTTTATCAAAACTTCTATGGTGATAAATATCTATGTAAATTGATAGTTGGTATAGTTTGAAATGGAAAAAAAAATGGAACTTTACAGAGTAGTCCTATAATATAATATCTCATAAGTAGGTGCTTTTCCAATGTAAGCTGGATGTTTAGAGTATCCTCATTTGCCTAAATTAGCCCTGGTTTTGTTTACTAGATTCAGTATACATGATTTCATGCTACAGATCTAAAAATCTTATGGTTAATGGAGACACCAGTAGATGCATTTCCATACTTAGTATCACTTCATGTAAGTTTTAGTTCAATTTTCTTCAGAAACCTGTGAAGGTCTGTATTTCTAGATATCTCAAAAGTCTGGACTGCAAGAAATGTTATTAGAAATTCCCTAACATGTTTTTAATGAAAAAAATCTTTTGAGTGTTATTGTGTTAAAAGAAGTCAGAGCTCAAAAGAAAACTTACATAAAGTCGCTGAGAAGGTCTCCAAGTGTATTAACAAAATATGAAACTTTTTCTTTAGAATAAAAAAAAAAAAAAGGGTTTGAAAGGATAAATGACTCTTTGAAGTGTTTGGTAAGTGCTGTATGCTGCATTCAGCTATATGGATACAAAGGCAGAGAGACAGAAAGAAGAGGCAACCTGTTGCTGTCAGTAGAAAAACTAATTATCCATGACAGTGTTGCTGCTTGCATGCTTGTAGTGAAAAGGATAGAAAGGAGTATTCTGAGGTGCATCAAGCCCAGCATCACCAGATGGCCAAGGGAGGGGATTGTCCCACTTTGCTCTATATACAAGAAGCTGAGGTCACTTGGTTTGTTCCGCCTGGAGAAGAGGAGGCTGAGGGGAGACCTCATCACAGTCTACAACATCCTCGTGAAGAGAAGCAGAAGGGCAGACCCTGATCTCTCTGGTGACCAGTGACAAGGCCTAAAGGAATGGACTGAAGTTGTGTCAGGGCAGATTTAGGTTGGATAATTAGGAAAGGGTTCTTCACCCAAAGATTGTTTGGGCACTGGAAACGGATTCTCAGAACAGTGGTCACAGCACCCGGCCTGACAGAGCTCAGGAAGTTTTGGACAACGTTCTCAGGCACACAGTGTGATTGTTGGGGCTGTCCTGTGCAGGGCCAGGAGCTTCATTGGTTCTAGTGAGTCACTTCCAGCTCAGGATCTTCTATGATGCTATGAACTGTTGCATCCAAGTTTGTTGACTCTGGGCTGCAGTACCAATCACCTTACTACATAGGGAAGCCAGAGGAGAAAATGCAAACAACCACACATACTCCCACAAACCTGCTTGAAATTCTGAATATGCTTAACCTAGTTACACAGTAAAAGACAACACATTAGAAATAAGTGCTGAGCTGCAGTAGCAAAATGTGATGAATGGCAAATAAAAAAGGTGAGCTTTGTCTACCAGAAGAGGAGGACCTGCTCAGATACACAATAGTACTGCCCAAGTGCAACATCTGCACCTAGGGAAGAGAGGCTGGAGGAATCCTGCTCTCTGTTCTGCTTCTGCCCCTGTTTCTGCAGGAATTGTGATTTTCCTTTATACCTTGTTGTTCTCCCCTTTGTGCTTTCATGCTTTATGGGGTGTTTTATATGCAATTACATGTTAATGTAATTTACCCCATGCTCTATGGGGTGTTTTACATGTTGTCTGTGCTGTGCCCAAGTCAGCTTCTGCCCAGCTCTTGGGACTGCATTGCTTTAGTGAGTGATATAGAGGAGTTGAGATTTTTGCCATTCCCCAAGAACAAGAGGTATTACCCTATATTGTACTGTCAGTTCCTCTGCTATTAACCTAGTCCTGGGATCATGATGTAAGCAAGGTGAAGGATTGAAGGCTAATAAGCATCTACTCTTTTACTAAATGTGTTTGTGTCCATTGAAAGTATCCGTCTTTTGTCCTTGAAATGGAAAAAAAAATCCAAATTTAGATATTTTCATCCTTGAAAGAGATACAAGAATGGACTAAGAAACACAAGTGTTATAAATAAATACTTTGGATTAATTTATATTCTAGAAATTTTAAAAACAGGATTTTTTTTGCATATTTGGGGACATATTTGAGTGTTTGAGGGACAGCTTACTAGAAATGGTGTAGTGCTAGAAACAGGCTTATCAGTCAAATGAAAATCAGCATGTAATGAATTTGGAGTAGAAAAAATTTACCATAGGCACATCTAAATGCCAGGTGTGAATGACTCATGAACTCATCTTAATCTCAGAACTGAATCACCACTCTGTAAATACCATGTGCCTTCTTCACCAAACATAACAGTAAGAATCCTTCAGCTTATGAGCCAAAGCAGAACAATTTATAAACTCCTTTGATGAAATATTAGTTTTCATAGAGAGATGAAGTAATTCATCGAAAAAGCATTGCTGACATTTATTACCAAGCAAAAGCATACCTTCAATGTGAAATTATATGTCTCATCAGAGTACTAGGTATAGCTGGAAAAAATTAAGCAAACTTTTGAGTGGCAAAGCCCTTCTTCAGGGTTAAGTACAGGCTAGGTACATTTTAAAGCTAAGCAGAAATTGAAAATATTTGTTCAGACAGTCAGATACTGGTAAGATCATCTCTGAGAGAAAAGATATTTGATTTTTGTGAAGCAGATTGTATATTCTAAGAGGAAAAGGGCCAAGGAGCAGGCAAGGAGAGATAGAGGTAGTTATCTTCGGGATAATTTCTGTAACCATTTAGTAGCGGGGAAGAAAATAAGAGCACATCCTAAAAGCAATACCAGTACTGAGTTTGTTTTTTTTTTTTGTGTCCAGTAGAATTATGAATCTTGGTTCCCAACATCACTGAAAAGAATATGATCTATCTGTTTCCTCATCAGATAAAGTCTTAGAGATCAGAAATAAAGTAATTTAACTTTTTTAGAAATATTAATCTTTGATATATAGCCTCTTAAGGATGTTTTGGAGTGCTCATCCAAACCCAAAAGGAAGTGTGGTGTTGTAGACAATCTCCAGTACACACAAGATTCTGTAGGCTCGCCCTGATAGGTAGGTTTTGAGAGAACAGAAATGCTGTATCATGTGAGGAGATATCCTATTCAAACTTTTGCCACCAGACTTGAACTTGTGGCAAAGATTTGAAAATAATTTGAAATAATACATGGAGAAGGGTGAGCAACATAGTTTTACCTCTGTCAGTCTGCAAGGTTTGGAAAGGAGCTGGACTTTTACCACTCCAGCTTCAGGGAGGTTAGAAAGCCTGGAACAAAGGAGAGAAATCCAGGTTCTTACTCATGTAGTCATGGTTCGTGCCTGTGATGTTTTGATTTCTTTGAAACTCTTTCCCATGCACTGTTCTGTCAACAACAGACATGTTTTCCTAATTGTATCCTATGTTTTGCATTCCTTTCCCTAGGAGGGACTTCTTGATGTCTCTCTGACTTGACCAATGTAGTCAAAGAAGTTTGTCTTTCTTCCACCCCTTGGGTGGGTTCTTTGTAAAATAGTACAAAGGGAAGAAATTCCCGGGCAATAAAGATTTGATTGGAGTCATTTCAGCCTTCTGAAAAGTTGGGAGTCTGTGTTGTTGTTAATCTTAAACAGCGTCATACTCATACTTGAATCGAGTTTCAGAGGTATCATCCTATGATTCATTCAGATGCAGAGAGTATTAAATTAAAATCTTTTTAGATGGCAAAGAAACACACATTAGATTTGTATAAAGCCGGGAAATTTTTGCTTGTGTAAACAAAATCTCAAAAATTTAATTATTATAATAATAGAATCATAGAATCATAGAATGGTTTGAGTTGGAAAGGGCCTTAAAGATTACCAGGTTCCAACCCCCTGCCATGGACAGGGACGTCTTCCACTAGAGCTGATTGCTCAAAGCCCACTCCAACCTTGTCTTTAACACTTCCCAGGATGGGGCATCCACAGATTCTTTGGACATCATGTTCCTGTGTCTCACCACTCTCTGAGTAAAGAATTTTTTCCCAACATCTAATCTATATCATTACCCTTTTAGTTAAAATCTGTTCCTTCTTGTCCTATCACTAGCTGCCCTTGTAAAAAGTCGCCCTCCCTCTTTTTCTGAAGACCACTTTCAGTACTGGAGCCTTCTCTTCTCTAGACTGAACAATGCCAACCCTCTCAGCCTGTCTTCATAGGAAATGCTCCAGCCTTCTGATCATCTTTGTGGCTTCCTCTGGATTCACTCCAGCAGATCCACATCTTCCTGGTGCTGAGGACCCCAGAGCTGAACACTGTTGTCCAGGTGGGTTCTCGAGGGCAGAGTAGAGGAGCAGAATCACCTTGCTCAACTTGCTGGCCACTCTATTTGTGATGCAGCCCGGGATAAGGTTGGCCTTCTGAACTGCATGCACACATTGTTGGATCATGTCCAGCTTTTCATGCATGAGAACCCTTAAGTCCTTCTCCACAGTGCTACTCTTGGGGAGCACTTCTCCCATTCTCATGCCTGATATCTTGCAGAATCTTGCACTTGGACTTGTTGAACTTCATTAAGTGCTCATATATCCACTTCTCAAGTTTCTCCAGGTTCTCGTCATCCCTTCCTTCTTTTGTGTCACCGGCACCACTCAGCTTCATGTCATCTGCAAACCTGCTGAAAGGTCACTTGACATGTCTATGTCATTGATAAAGATATTACAGAGCACTGGTCCCTAGACAGAGCCCTCAAGGACGCCACTCATCACTGGCCTCCACTTAAATATGGAGACATTGACCAAAATCCTCTGGCTGCATTTATCCAGCCAATTCTTTATCCCCTCAATTGTCCACCCTACAGATCCACGTGTCTCCAGTTTGGAGATAAAGATGTGTGCAGGACCATGTGAAAAGCCTTTATACAAGTCTCAATAGATGACATTTCTTGGTCATTCCTTGATAACTGTGGCAGCAGCTCTTTCATGGCCCAGATCTAATTGTAAAGACAAAGAGGAATACAGTTAAAACACAGAACAAAGTCTTAGCGGTAGTAATAGAACAGTTAAAATTGCTGTATATGTGCTTAGTTTCTGTCCCTTTCCAGATGTGATGATCATCCTTACCCTGCTCCTCTGGCTCCTGAGGCTTGCAACTTCCTTTAGGGAGTGGTAGGTGATGACTTGCCAGCATCTGGAGTCCTTTGTCATGGCAATGTGTTTTTCTTCCTCATGTCTGGATCTACATAAGTCATAGAGGGAACCTGAGTTGGAAATGATACTGACCTGGAGCAGGCCATGTGTGGCACTGCCACCTACTTGGCCTTGCCTTTATCTGACAGTGCAGCAAGGATTTTCTCCTGAGAACATCTGTTAGGAACAGAGTTGTTTTCTCAGAAGGAAATTATATAACATCTCAGATGATCACAAGGGAAAGCATGTCTCCGTGGATGGGATTTACTTCACTTTTTGCAGCACGCTGTGGGAAAATCCGTGCAGGCTCCATCTGAAGCTGTACAAATACAGGCTTCCCAGCATCTGAAATCAGAAAGGATTTCTGTCTATAGTACTCTCCTTATTCTGCCTTATGAAAGCAGTCAGCTTATTAAACCATCTGTTTTCAGGCCTTACTGAGGCTGCCAAATCACCCACCAGGTGCAGAACATGGAGCCATTTCTAAATGTTTACTAAAATTCATTTGTGCCTTTCTATCTTCGTTACTCTGCACCTCCACACTTAGACATGAATTTACCATGTGCTGTGATCTCCGTGCATGTTAAACAAAAAATACTAGATTTGTCTCTTCTCCTTGTTATCTTTAAGGCCACCTCTGTGCAGCTCCAAACTCACCACTGGTAACCTAAAACAAAACTGTAGGTCAAGGCAAGCCAGGCAGACAAGACAGAGAAACCTCAAGCCTAACACCTTGTAAAGTGAGTAAAAAGTGTTAATAAGCTTTAAGTCTTTAAGTATTTCTAGGAAATTTTCAATAAAATATAGACAAATATTTTTTTTTTATTTACAAAACTTTTGTTGAACAGTAGGCTTGTAGTGCATAAATATGGCTTCCATCAGTTGTGAGAATATAATCATAAATATCACTTCTAAAATGACAGGAAAAATTTTATATCCAAAAGAAATCTGTGGATAGATATCTTCAAGACATTTGGAATTTGTTACCTCAAGTCTGTCAATACATTAGATTTCTGACTTGGGTCACTGGCTAAAAATTCTGAAAGAAAAAGAATGGTAGAGGTAGAAAGTGGTGTAAACTCAAAATAAATTTAGTAAAGTTGGATAAATACTTTTAGGTTGATGCCACTAGAAATTAATGGGTTACAGTGGACAGTAGATCCTAATGGACCACGTGAGAGACGGAAATATAAAACGTGGTAGATGCTCTAAGTAAGATTTCATTTAAGTCAGCCATTAGAATTTTGGTAGGTAAAGGAGGTTCTTGGTTAGTCTTTGAGTTCAGAAGTAGTGGATACAGACCTTGCTGTACCCAGTTTGGTGGTTTATCCTTATATCAAACATATGCTAGACAACCTGGGATTTGTCTTAACAAGGTTCCTCTAGCACCTGCTAAAAAGGCAGCCAGACTCTGTGAGTAACCTGACCTCAGGTGGGATTCAGGTGATGCTCATGGACACTTAGGAATGCATCATTGCAGTGCTCCTGCTCCTCAGGCTGTTCCCATGCCTGAGCTTAAACAAGTTTGCTTAATCTAGAGCTGTTCAGCAAAGCACTTTGATCTAGCAAGATCCTTTCATGATCAAAATAATTTATCCTAGAAAACTCTCAGTTCTAAAAAACAAACTGAAAATCAAAATCTATAAAAGTTTGGATGGTGGTTGTGTGGAAAATATTTTCAATTCTGCTAAGTTATGGGACTAACAGAACTGAATGTGTCTCTTTTTTTTTTTTTTTTTTCAAGTTCTGTAAAATACAGGTAAGCAGGATGTTTGGGTTTTTTTTAAGCTTAAAATATTCTGAAACTAACAATAAAATGAAAGGCACAAGGAAAAGTACTGAGCATATTCAGTTTATGTGGGCCATTCTGATTTGAAGCAAAATGCTGGCTTGAAGCATGGCTAAATTTACAGAAGAGGAAGTTCTGTAATGATCCTAAGATTCTCAAATCAATTTTATTTTCTATTGATGTTTTCAACTTAATCCTGCAATCAAACCTGCTTTCTTATGTATTGATACAAAATACATGTCTGTTCTTTCACTAGCAGGTCATAATAGCTATCACTATTTAGATTACCTCTCTATCTGCAGTTTCAGTATATTAAGTACTTAATAAACCTCCACATTTACTGAAGTAAACTAAGATAAAGAACAAACCAAGCCAAGGAAATCAAACTCTGGATTATGTACTTGGCATAATTATTCATGTGAGTAGTTTCCTATAGAGAAATCAAAGAACAAGCAAGCAAAGTCCCCAAACCAGAGAAATGTAAGAAACATTCAAAACCGAAATAATTTTGGGGCTCAATACTACATATGGGTAGATTTTAAATTTCTGCATAGCGGCGTTAAAATCTGTTTCTGCCTTCCTGTTGAAACCACACATCCGTGTTTTCTGTGGTTATGGCACCATCTCCTGGGAAAAAGGGGTGTTTGCAAGTAACTTTTATAAATTCAATAAAAAGGGTGTCTCTGTGCTTCCCCAGAAGTTCCCATCACCAGCTCATTCCAATGTGACAATACATTGCCAGGTCACTGGCAGTGTTTTGTCACATTTCCACAGACATCAGTAGTCTGTTATCATGTCGTGATGATACTTGAATACAAATATGCTGAAAGATTGTCTGAGGATTTTTTTGAGAGAACAAGATGCTCTTTTATCTGGGGTTTGCCAGAAGAGAGTGAATAGCTGATGTATGCAATAAAACACTCAGAAGGGTCAAGTATCTTCATGAAAACTATTCAAAATGCTTTTTCATTTGACTTGACTATGAGAACATTAGCAAGCAGTTAATGTAATGGTAATTTTTAAAAGGTACCTTTTCCCATTATTTCTAAAGCTTCATTCAGTCCTTCCAAAAATAATCCTTTACGTGTAAATGATTCATTAAAAATATCAAAAGGAATCAGTTCAGCAGGAGTCCTGGTTAGTTTTCTTTAGTTATTTTTGGCTGCACAGCCTAGGACTTCAAAAAGAGAGCCCTGCACACTCCATAGGTCTGGAATTTTATAACATCACTGCTGAAAATCTTGGGCTGCCCACAGCATGTCAAGCATATATAATGAACATTATGTGCTAACAAAGAACCTCAGAAATACATTAAAAAAACTTGTGTATTGATTACATCTTATTTATGTTAAGTCCTTGCCTCAAAGTTCTTGGTCTAATGAATTTCTGGCTTATTTTATACACAAAGGTTTAAAAAAAAAAAATTAGATCTACTCACAGCCTTTGCTGCTTTCTAAACCCAACATTGCCTCAGCAGTGACAGGGCTAAGTGAATATTTGTAAATATATGTTTCCACATAATATTTTATTCTATGAAAAAATGTATTTTTATACTTCTGTTTAATTTTTTTGCCTTAGAATAAAAGTTCAGACTAATTATGGTAACTTCTCCCTCTGAAGTCTACTGCAAGTTCTAAAACTTGCTCTGTGGTCTGAATGCTGGGTGGGGAAACCTGAGAGCTATGCTGATGGCACTGCTGCCATCTGCTGCTGACTTTTAAATCCTCAAACTTTAAAAGTCAGGAGAAAAAAATCTGATATGCAACTTAGGGTTACGACTTCTGAATTTCACAAATCATAGTAAAAGATGTAAGAACTGCAGCTTACAACTTTATTTCAATTAACATATACAAATTATTTAACTGGTTTATTCTAGCTAGTCATATTACTGTTATTAATATTTTAAAAATGTGAAAATTATTAGATGTGTCTGCACAATGAAATTAACCATAAAATAGCTATTAATATTTATTTTCAGTTTTTAATTTTAGAAACAATTTCTGTTCCCTTTTCCCCCTAAATTTATAATCATATTTATATATTTAAAAGGTAATCTTATTGTCCTCACCTTCGACTGATGTTTTCTAAATAAAAATGATAGCACATCTTTGTGAAGAATGCTCCAGATTTATGTAGCCCCTGGGTTTTCTTCCTCAGAGAGTTTGTTCACTTGTTTATTCCTTATGCTTATATCTCTGGGCTCTTTCCTAGTCAGCATTCTTCATATTCTTTTGAAGTTTGAATCAATGTTTTCAAAGACTGACTGAACTGTGTTTGATACTGGAAATGGATCACAGACCCAAGACTATGATTAAAAATTAATATTAAAACCCAGAACACATGGGAACATAGGAAATAATTAATACCATTTTTTCTAAATAAAAATAGCTATCTAATATAGTTAGCATTATTGTTCAGGTTAACACAGAACTACATCAGCAACTTCTACAAGAAACCTGAACTTTCCATATGCTTCTTTATTTTACTATCACCTATAAAGATGTGAAATAGTAAATTCTTCAAAAAGATTTTAAAAAATATTACAGTAACGGTCAATGTTCAATTCTGGCAAACCAAATTTGCAATGTTAAAATTTTGAGACAGATTAGTTCCTCATCTACTCTGGATTTTGGGCAGTGTTTTGAATGCCACAAGCCCTGCTGACATGAGAGGTTTGAAACAGGTGTTGTTTGGTGGCTGGTCCTGGTGGTTGTGAGGAGCTGCCATACAGGCACTGCCCCCTCGGGTTAATTCAACCAAGGCACTTCACTCCTCTTGGCTTTTGTCTTTGATCACAAACTTGGAGGCTGGGTGAACAGGCTCTCACATGCTGAGCTGGACTCTGAGAAGGGTGGTTGACAACAACCTCTTTAAACACTTTATTACTTTAAAGAGTAATAATTTAAATTGGAATGATTGGAAAAAACCAGTCTGGTGAGTCAGGTTTTTGCTGTAGGAGTGTAAAAAGTCTTCTCAGACTCAACAATGCTCCAGTTCCCAGAAAGACATTCAAAACCAGGGATTTCTTGCCCTGACCCCACCTTCACCCCTGCTGGAGGCCAGGCCAGAGTACTGGGGCACAGGTTAAGGGCTGCTGAAGTCACCAAGAATAAAATCCTATTTTTCAGGTCTTCATGAGAAGCAGATAAGAAAAAGGTGTACAAACCATGACCCTTCACACTTTAGGTGAGTGCCTAGTTGTTGAATGCATGACAATACCAACTTCTGTTTTTCAGTCTACTGCAGGTGTCTAAGACAGCAAGAGATTTTTAACGTTTGCTCTTGAAAAAGATAAGGTGCTTCTCTCCAGCTTAGAGTTTAGTGCCTTAATCTTTAAAATGCATTAACTGTTCTTTCATAGTCAAGAGATAGAGAATAATAATAAAAAAAAACAAAACAAAGTGAAGCAAAACAAAACAAACAAACAAAAAACCCCAAACCCACTCAACCTCACAAAAAAGTTGCATTTTCTTTCTTTTGAATTTGAAAACATGCCACAATTTTTTTTTCAAGGTTTTAAATATTTTTTTACTTTATATCTCTGTACGTTGATCCACACTGAGCCTCACTGGGGTCTAGGATTTTTTCTTTAATGCTTGTAGACATAATGTTTATTACAGTCATTAAAATAAAAATTGAATTTTTGTGTAATTGGAAAAAAAATGCCCTGAATCCACTAGAGACTTGTAATTATTGACTAGATTTATTCCAAGGAAAATTTGTAACTGGTACTGTCTTTTTTTTTTTCCAAGCAGAGGTCACCAGGGTAACAAGCACAGTATGGCACCAGGGGTCCTAAGGGCATGCATCCAAATCCTGTCTGCTGTACTGCTGCTCACTGAGGGGATGCAGCTCTGAGAGCTGGGCAGGACCTGGCTCAGACACAGCTGAACACAACCAAACGTGCTCACTGCATGTAAAGCACCCCATAAAGCATGAAAGCACAAAGGGGATAAAGGGCAGCCACAGCTCCTGCAGGGACAGAAAGGAGAAGAGGGGGAGCAGGATCACTCCACTCCCGTTTCTCTGCTTAAGGATGCTGCCCTGGGCAGTGCTGCTGGGTATGTGCAGCAGGTCCACCTCCTCCTCCTC
>VWYO01008384.1:136136-149539 GCA_013400275.1 Rhadina sibilatrix
TTTTTTGCAGGTCTTTTTTCAAAGTACAAACACAGCATAGTCATCAGGAATGCAAGATAACCCACCAAGAGAGCAACACATAGGTCATATGTACCCACACAGAATTTTTGTTTCAGTCGGGGATTATTTTCTTTAAAGTATTTTCTTATAAAAACATATACAACATCAAAACATAGAATTTTTACAGTAACTCCAGAAGACTGTTCTTAAAATATGTGAGAGGTAGGGTATACATATACTGGTGAAAGCATGAAATTCAACATTAAAGCACATATCCTACTTCCACTGTCAGTGATGTCGTCTTTTTAAGATAGCTAATAAGATTTTAATAAGATTGCTCTGCTTGCAAGTTAAGCAGGCTACCAGCAGGTTATGAACAACAGGAGTTTCCTTGTGTGTGTAGCATTAACATCATTTTTATGTTTCTTCTCATATTCCTGTTCCATGCTGATATTTTAAGTTGATAAACATAAACCAAAAACTGTATGTGGGAAGTGCCACCAGATTAAATGGTGTAGCTTTTTCACAGTCAATTCAGTTACATGGATAAACCTAAGCTTTGTTTTTCCTTTTTTTTTTAAAGCATGTGATATTTTCCAGAAGGATATTTTCAGCTGGTCTTACACAACCTGTGGAAGTGTACTACACATATTCAGAAAACATAAGACAATGTACATTAAATAATGTAATGAAAATTGGAAATTCTTTTTTGGGCCAGAAAAATAAATGGATGACATGCAGAAATTTTATAATTTTCTTTTTTAAGTATGCAAAATTCATCAGATCATATTTCCAGGGAAACTATTTTTTTTTTTAATTGAAGCTATGAAATATTAAATGACTTCTGAGCAACATGGGAGTTAGTACCATTGATTCTTGGGTTTTAACAAACTTGCTATACTTTTGGGAACAGCAGAAAAAGCTCTCCTTTCTTCACCCATGGTACGACAGGAAATACAGCAACCAGCCTAAGCCATGCCAGGCAGTAGTTTCTTCCCAAGTGAGCTAACTGCTTGGCCTCAAACCCCTGAAAGTGGGACTTCATGCTTGGAAGTACTGACACAGACTTCAAAGTTGCACTTTACCTTCTTATTTACTTCTTTCCCAACTGAGAAGCCATGCTGTTGAGTGGATTATACTCAGACATTCACCTGAGATAACAAGAGGGTGTTCTTCATTCTAATGCAGCAGCATCCAGTCAGGAACTGCTCTGCTGTCCCTTCCCCTTAGATTCCAAGTGTGTCACTAGTGTTGATACAGAGCCCTGCATAGAGAGGGTCACTGTTGGCATGGTGGGGCTGCTGCTCCGAAGTGCCCACAAAATAGCCTAGAATTCATTGGGTCTCTACAGTTTCAGAACAAGACTGGTCGCTGAAAAATGTAAGGACTTGTTGAAATAACTGCATTAGTCCCAGTGCTTAAGCCTCTTGGATCTTAAGCTGATTTAGACCTTCTGACACAAAGGGTGGGGTGAAGCACAGTGTAACTGACATTGAAACAGCATTTTATCTTTCTGATGTAGTGTGGTTTATAACCTGTCCTTTCTCTTTAAAACCACATCCCAAGTTATAGACTATTTATATAATTTTATTCATCACTTTCTAGGAGAGTGGTTCATATCCAGTGTTAACACACAGGAACAAATGAAACAATCAGATCTGATCCTCCACAGCATAGTTTTTGAAATAAAAAGAAAGAAGGAAAAAAATAATGTAGAATAACATTACCACTCTTGCAAACACCTTGCAGTTTGTGTCAAGTGGCATAATCTCACTACAGCAAATTATCAGAGATCCTAAGGTGCAGAGGAGCAAGTTTTGCACTTTTAATAAGTGAGATTTGGAAAGTCAGTCACCCTAGGTGCTGTTGCATAAAATGATCTCCTTCTGGATGCACAGAAAACCAGACTGTGCTTCCCATCACACTACCTCCAGCTCCAGCCGAGCTCTGCGTTAGCACCTGCCTCCAGCCTTCAGCGTTTCCTTCACAGTTACTCTCTTCACAAAGAGTCCAACAACATGGAGCCCTCATATCAGTCTTCTTTTCAAACAGCCTCACTTTAACTTCTGGGCCCAGGTTTTCTTCTCCTTTTGCTGTGTTTTGCAGCAAAAATAAGTATACTAGCCCTCATTTAAGTGTGCTTTGTAGCCCAGAGACTGCTCTTTTCTACTTTGTATTCTGAAAGACTAGCTAAACACAATGATATCAAACTATATTCTTGAAGGGATGCTGTTTAGAGCAGACTCTGCAGGTTTTGTGCCCTAAGCAGACAGCTCTGCTCAATGTGTTTGTGTGGAGCTGACCAACAGTTTGTGCCAGTTTACTATTCTTTTCCTTAGATCCACTTTGTCAAGCCAGATATAAGCTTCCCCAATCAGTGTCTTTTTCATAAACTTTCCTCCATTTGAGACAAGCAGAATCTGTGAAAATAATAATAATAATCATCATCATCAAAGTGCACAGTAACATAATGCTAGCAAAACCTGAAAGATTCAGAAATGTTGAGCTCAAATACACTATGTTTCAAACGTAACGTTGACCATCGCATTTTATATAAGTCACTTTTCCTTTCACAGAAAGCCCTGTGGAAATTGAATCTTCTCCTGCTTCTGTTTCCTTATCATGAGATAGAAATTAGAAGATTATGATCTTGAATGTTAATGAGCAATTTGTTCACCTGCTGGTTACCAAAGATGAGCAAAAGGTCAAGTTTTAAATTGCAAGGTAAAGATTTGTGCAAGTGAAGTAGCAGCTCTTGTTAAGTCGGTGGAAGTCTGATGCAGACTGAGTGTACAAGGCTCTCTGTGAAATGTCATCCAACCACATATTTTCCAGCTCAAGAGGCTTGTGCCATGCAAACAACAGTCTTCTGAAGGACTTGTCTCATTCTGTGGATCTGTAAGTTCATTATACATGTTTATAAGAAAATGCATTTGATAACATGTATAATTCATGGCACAAGTTATAGTTAAACATTCAGAAAGCTTTTAGCATTTCTTAATTCTTAAGTAATTGAGTTGACAAGCACAATGTGGAGTGGGGGTTTTTTTTGTGTTGGTTTTTTTGTTGTTGGTGGGGTTTTGTTTTTTTTTGACTTCCTAAGTTTTTTTCAAAAAGAGAAAGAAATAATGAAGATTTGCATTTCCATGACAGGCTTAGCAGCAGGTTTGTAATATTCACAGTTACTGAGCAGACCTCAACAAGCAACAAGCAGGGGAAGTAACTGATAACAGGAGGAGGTTGTCACTCTCTGTGTTAACCAGCAGGAAAGAGAAAAGGGCATTTTGTTGTTTGGTTTCAAAGATCTGCACTAGAAGAAAAATAACAGAGCACAAGGGTTTTGTACTCTGCTGAAATCACATAGCAGTAGAAATGTAACAGATCTCTAGAAGAACTAGTACTCCCTGTAATCAAGAACTTAATTTTTGAAATTTTTCCATTCTGATTTGGAAAGTGACATAAAAAAATGCAAGCTTTACATTACAAATAAAATATAAAATAAATTTCAAAAGGGAAGAAATTTGCAAATGTTTTCCTGAATATGTTTCCCACTTCCTTGTCCAGTTTGGATATCATTTGGCAACCTGGGCAGCTTAGATACCTAATGGCTACTAGTCAGCAGGTTTGAGAAGGGAAAATTCTTAGGCACTGAACTAATAGGAAACTCCATTCATCAGAAAATGTGTCCTTGAGGAAAATAGGCAGCCTGCCTCCACTGCTGATGGCTTTCTAGGTCTCTGGTTTTGGTGTTTGCTGAAGAATGGACTGCCCAGAAACTGGAAAACCAAACCAGAGCATCTGTGAAATTCATTCTGCTGGGTTTTTCTGATTAGCCTCACATAGGACATTATGTATTTCTAATTGCAGTGAGCCAGGAGCCAGAAGCTGAGTGCTTTCCAGAAGGGTCCCAGGTGAGTTGCCAAGGAACAGGGAAATCAGAGAAGCAAGTAAGAAACTGCCAGGGGCTGAGAAAAGTGCCTGTCTGAAAACTGTCAAAATGTTTTCCACAGAATGTTTTCATTCTGAGACAATCAACAGTTTTAGGACAGAAAAAATTATCCAATTTTTCATTAGTTCTGTTCTTGATCCTTCTCCCTACTCCTCCCAGATGGAACCCTAGGATCTTTCTTCTCTAGCATGTCTGTCTCTCATGCTTGTTTCCTCCGTGTTCCAGGCCTTAAATTCCAGTCTTGTTATCCTGGACCAGCTAGTATTAGTTTCTAAGCCCCAAGGAGTTTGTTCCTTATTTATTCCCAATACTCTGTTCCAGACAATTCCAGCTTTCCTTATATTTTTTTTTGTCTTTTTATTTTGTGTTGTTTTGTTGTTTTGTTCTGGGGGTTTTTTCCTCCTTTTTTTTTTTTTTTTTTTCTTGTCCTGAGCCCATGGTCCCATTTTTATGGCTAATATTCACAGCTCTTGCTACTGATTTTAGACTGCAGTTCTTTGTCTTAATTTCTGCCACTGGTTGGTTCTCATAGCTCTTTACATTGTACCTTCTATTATTATCATGTTTGATCTCATCTTACTCCCTCTCTCTGATCTTATTTTCTCCCACCAACTTCTGGTTCTATTTTTGTTCTATAAATTCTGGGTTTGTTTCATTTCCCTCTCCCCTAAATCTCTTTGGACTGTGTCCATCTTTTTGGTCCTAAATGTTCATCACTCAAATTCAGCATTCAAATCATCCAGGTTCAGGCTTTGCCATAGGAACAAATTGACTCTTCAAGCTGTTGATCTTGAAGAGCACATAAAAACAGCTGCACTGAGTCCCATTAAAACTCCCTCCAGACAAATATTTTGCTTCCAAAAGTGCAGAAGGCAGTGTGTAAGGCAGAATATAAGAACAAAGCAATTAAGTAGTCTCAAAATACTTACTAAGGTCTGTGGACCATTGAATTCCTGACTCACAGACAGTAAGTTTGTATTTAACAGAATGTGATGTCTTTCATCTGTAAATTTCTCCTATCATTTTCTCCAGTTACTTTTTCTATAAAAATATTTGGCACCCACAATATATAAAAGCAATACATTTTACAACTCCAATTTTCATGAAGCAGAAACACCTTTTCCTTTGTTTTAAACTTGTTCCTCAATAGTTTTACAGGATATTTTATGGCCTTCATTGTCTTTCTTAGCTCTGGTGTGCAGCATCAGCACATATCATAGACTCATAGATTTGTAGAATATGCTGAGTTTAAAGACATCAATCAGCATCATTGAGTCAAACTCATGGCCCTGTGCACACCAAGAATCACACCATGTGCCTGAGAGTGTTGTCCAAATGTTTCTTGAACTCTGTCAGGCTTGGTGCTGTGACCACCTCCCTGGGCAACCTGCTCCAATGGCCAACCACCCTCTGGGTGAAAAACTTCCTCCTGATGTACAACCTAAACCTCCCTGACTCTTCTTAGGCTGTTCACTTGAGTCCTGTCATTGGTGACAAAAGCAAACAGATCAGTGCCTGCCCTTCAGCTTCCCCCAGGAGCAGGTTGAAGAACACAACGAGGTCTCCCCTCAATCTCCTCTTGTCCTTATATCACAGAGTTCCAGAGGAAATGCTGTCAAGTCTCATGCTAACTGTTCATATGGATATATCACTCATTATCTCCCTCTTTAAAATTGATGGATTAATTTTCCCTAGGACTCTGTGAATTCTTTACTGGTCTACCCTATATGGTTTCCTCTTCAAAGCACCACTGGAAGCAATTTTTTTTTTTACTGGAGCTCTTTAATTTTGACAAGATTTTATTGATCACTTAGGCTTTTCCAGAAAATATCAATTCTTAAATAGCCTTTTATTTAATCTCTTGAAACAATAAGATGTTAGGACACCTTAACACAGGAAAAACAGTATCTATTTGGGGGAGGTCCTGTTTTGTAAGTAGCATCTATTTTGACTGTAATGTTAATGATACAAGCAATAAGCATAATGTAGGCACTTAGATAATTCAGACTAACTTTAGTCACCACAATGTAGCTGTCTTATTCAGGCTGGTCTGACAAATTTAAAGGTTTGGTAACTGGATGCTGATATGGCCAACAATGCCTTCCACTGACTTGTAAGGTTGGCATGCAGTTACCCCTTGCTTATTTCTCTCCACTGACTGGAGGAACCCTGAATATATGGCTTATACACGTTATCTCTTAATGTGAAAACAAATGAAGGTAGACAAATTGAATCCCAACCTGTGCAAAAAAAAAAAAAAGCAAGTATGGACATATGACCAAATCTGTCTAAGCAACTACAACACAGGAGAGGGACTGTTCCTGAACCAGTTCCATGCATCATTTGATGTGTCACAGACTGACAAAAAGTCAACTCCATTACAAATGGACCAGAGAATATCTGGCTTGGCTACAGAGGGGTTTAATAACTAGTTTGCAAGCTAAACTAAATCAACCTTTGTTAAGAGTATATAAAGGGAAAAAAACCCATGAAGAATAAAAGAGGAAATGCCATTTTTATTCTAATCATGTGTGTATGTGCATCTATCACATTCAACCCATCAGTAACACTTGGCAGTAATTCGCAGCATCAGAGATTATGAATATTGTGTCAAATTCTAGGTACCACAACTTTTAAAGAAGTTGGAGAAATGAAGATAAAGATAAAATGATTAGGCATTTAGGCAAAAAGACATATCAAAGAATTTTGGTTGGCTTAACCTGGAAAAGTAGAGAGGGGAGATAACAGCCTTTCAATGAAAACCTTATTTTGTTTTTAATTAAAAAGAAGGCAAATCAGTTTTCCTCTGTACTTTGGGAGGATACTTAAGGATAAGTAAGCTTAATTTAAAAATATGACATTCAATTTTGGTATTGCACTAAACTTTCTAAATACATAGAAAATTATTCTTGGAAGTCATGTATAACTCCCTTCTCTGGGGGATTTTAAGAACAGATCAAGCCTAAAATTTTCAGGCCGGATCTATAAATACCCTGCCTTAGTGTGGTGTGATGGAGTAACCCATCTTTTAATGGCTCCTCTAGCCTGATATTTCCATTATTATGTAACTGTGTTACTTTGTAGTTTTCTCTTTTTGGCAAACAACTGGGGTGGAAGATTGAGCTCAAATGCCCATAGCACAGCACGGACAACATCCAAAATTAGGATTTAATAAAATGCAGAATTACCTGAAGAGAATGCCCGGCAGGACTCAAGCTAAATCTAAATGTTTCATTGAACGAAGGCTCTCGGTCATGCCTGCATACCCTGGTTTTCTTCTTAATTACTCTCTTTTGGGTAGAGATATTGACAACATACAGCTTCACGTACAGGTCTGGGGAAGAATAGTTCAATGAGTTAAATACAGAAGCTTTTAAATAATCGTTGTTAATGATTTCAACAGAGGGGATTTTTTTTTTGTAAAAAAATAGATTTCAAAAAGTTAGATTCTGTTCTCGTTCATATTGTAGAAATGAACTCACCCCATCAAATCTAAAGGAATTACTTTGTGTTTATAATACTGTCATTAAGGTAAAAAATACCTTGATATCTTTATCTATGTATCAAAATATCATTATGAACATGATATTTTTGTTTTTAAAAAGTTTTTTCACAAAAACACAATCCTCTACTAGTTATCCTTGTTCTTTGATGACCTGGGTATTTATAATTTTTACTAAAGCTAAAAATAGATTAAATTTTAAAAATAAAAAAAAAAAATAAACTAAAAAGAGAATTAACTTCTGAGAGCTAATTTGCTTCTACAAAATGTTTTTTACTTTAATTAAAGTTTCTCATAGGGGAAAAGAAGCACTTAAAATATGTCATTCTGGCTAAGAAAAAAAATTCTTTTCCCTTTTCACGATGATTTTAAATGACTTAAGATACAAACTACTCAATGTTTTCAAAGTATCATGAAGCTGTTTTCTTAGTGATACCTGGAAGATGATCTGGAGATTTAAATTTGTATGTGATATTTCTGCACTGAAGGATTTCTACTATCAGTTGTTCTCCATCTGTCTTCATTTCCTTCTTTAATGCAATCTTGATTTCACCCATAACCTGTGTTTTACCTGAAAAAGCAGAAAAAGCAACCCTCATTAATGTAAAAGGAAGCCAAATGTGTCTTTCTAACTCAGAGAGAAGTAAGATTTTATGGTTTGTTTGTTTGTTTGATTTTGGTTTGGTTTGATTTTTTGTTTGTTTGCGTAATTTAGCTTTGATTTTGTGATTTTGTTTTTTGTTTTGTTTTGTTTTTTTTCTTATAGTTTTTACAGCTATACTTACAGCTCATAGTTTTAAGGCAGGAGTGTAAGGATAATATAGCTTGGATGAGCAAACAAGGTATACATGTCATACACTTGTATAACTAGATTATATGCTTCAGAATGTATTTGCCTCAGTGGAGTTTTTTTCCCAAGAACAGAAATTTCTCTAGGAGTCATTACAAGTCACATAACGGTCACTGCAATTCACCTTTTCAGAAACATTTACCACAAGATTCTGAAGTTATCTGATTTAAAAAAGAAAAAAAATATAAGTAGGAAAAGAAGAAAGAGAACTTTCAATAGAGTGTTAAAAGTAAGATATTCAAAGGCAGTGAAGTCAGGCTGGTGAAGTCAGCATTTCATTTCACCTCCCTACATACATGGAGCAATGTCATTCACACAGTTTAAAGGGAAGTGCTTAGGGTACCTTTAAAAGTAAAGGTAATTTCTCTGCTTATGTGGGTAGAAATACAGTCCCATTATTTCTACATTTTATGGATTTCTCTCTAAATCAGTTCAGAGATGGAGAGAAGGAACAGAAGGAAATGTAGACAAGGCTTTTTTGCCTTTCCTCTGCCTGTCCTCCCACAAGCCTTTACAGAAGCCAGGCAGAGTGGAGCAGGGCTATATCTTCAAAATGCGTAGGGTGGTGGTAGCAGAGCACCCTCAGCTCATTTCTTTCTATACTAACATCCTGTCATAGTGGGGATTGTGCTTCTCTATCTATTGTCCTGCTACTGAAAATATTATTTCACCTTTCTCTTCTCTTTGGACATTAGTGCAAAAGAAATCAAACCATAAAGCCACTGGGATTCTTTATTATGTAGTTTCTAGTGCCAGCAGGCTTCAACACTTTACTGGAAATTCTAGAGGCTTGTGCCAAGATGTTGCAAGGTGCAAAGCAACTCTGCAGAAAGTAAACAATTATTACACATCTGGAGAAGGTTCTCAATTAAAGACTGTTAAGTTGCCAAGTGGCATGTAAAGATTACTTCCTGTGTCAGAAACGGATAATCAAATTGGAATAACACCCTCTAAAAATGATAGCTTCTGTTTCAAAGATGTCAATTCTATTTTTTTTTTTCTGCTTAAAATAGTTTGAGGGTCATAAATAAAAGTAGTAACAAATAATCACGGCTACAAACTGTCCTCACAAACCAAAGCTGGAATTTAATTTAGTTACAGCCCATAATATATTTGTAATTCAACTTCAGCTGGACCAGCATTTCTTCTATTGTTTCTAAGGTGTGAGAAGACCTGTTATGAGGCAAGTGATTATTTCACAATACTTAATAATCACAAAACCATTCCTATAGGTTTGGATATGCAATAATAGCATTTTTTTCCTGCTACATGGTTGTGCAAAGATAATAAAGTCTTCATCTTGGGATGCCAGTAGAAAAGATCATTGGCATCTGGGATCAAAGAAGGAATGGCCAACAATATCTCTGTTGTTATAATGGACTTTCCCTGAAAGTGTTTCCATTGGGTCCATCTTGATTAAACTGTGGATTTTGAATGACTTGAAAGAGATAAAAGAAAAAATTATAATAACTTCTTTTCTCTGTAGATAAAATTCTCAAACTGCAGGTAAAGACATGACACACCTCAAAGGAGTTGTTTAAATCTGAATTTCTGATCAGTATTGGTTCTTGCACTGACTCCCAGAAACATGAAAAAAAGCCCAGCATGGACAGTTTTAGGACAAACCTAATACTAGTCTCAGGCAATTTTTAGTTAATTCACAGGCTATTCTGGAAAATGTACTTGGTTTTTTTTTCTTTATTCCCTCTCTGTCCTTTAAGGTCTATTTCCATTAAGTGTTAGGACCTCGTCTTGACTGCCTTAGTGCCTCCTTCTTTCATTTAGGTGTGCATTAAACTTAGGATGGGATGAGGTGGTTTGGGTGCCACTTGTCAGCCAGAAAAAAGGATATATGCTTCCAGCAAATCATATTTGAATATTCCAGGGCTATTTCTCAGCATCTGGAATTTTTCCATGGACTACTCTATATGGCCAGCTACTCTATAGGACAAGTAATCCTGCTTCACTATTTAAGCATCATGGGGAAAACAATGATCCACAACTGCAAACACATGAAGTATGATAGCTTTCTTGTGCTTCCATACTAATTTTCATTTCTCCCACTGTGTGAATGAAGGAGCCTTATGAAACATTGCACTAAAATAAATCAGCACTTCAGAACCCACCAGAGTTTTGTAGACTCAGAAGAGATTCCTATTCCTTCTATTGCTTATCCCCCTTTCTCATATATGGTCATTACATCTTCCCTTTGTTGGGCATGCAGAAACAGAGCAGATGTGCCCTGTTTTGTGGAGTTGATTCTTTAAATGAAAATGAGAGATATAGTGATGAAGGGAATAGTTAACAATGAACAATCAAGAGGTGGTGAGAGTTCACAGTGAGCTGAGCTGGACATGAATGTGTCATGTGTTTGGTGTGACATAAATAAAATTCCCCAGGGTGTCATGGGATTGGTTAACCCCAAGGATTGCATTGGTAGAAATAAATCAAAATATACAGCACCCCATCACAACCTTTTGCCTTCTTATAAATGTTTAGAAAACATTAATCATAAGTTATGTGAGAATGGAATGGATTGCAGGTATTTTGGTACATTTGATGATGATAAATGCTACAATACAACTCTGAAAAAGCAATATTGCATATCTTTTAGGGAAGTATTAATATGGTTTCCCAAGGAAGTGAAAAAAAAATTAAATTGAGTAGTAAAATTTTTCTCAATAAAAAATATTTTCAGATGAAAGAGGTGTAAAATTGGATTATCAAAGTGGCAAGGAACCATGTAGTAAAGCACTAAAAAAAATTACTGTCTAATTTAGCTTAGGAAACAAAGAGTGAAAAACAGACGTTCTACAACCATATGCTAGAGTAAAAATTGAAAAGGATAAGAGAGAGATATTTAAGCTGAATTAGTGTGATATTTTACCTATTGCATATGTATCAAATGCACACTTACTGATATATCACAAGATGACCACAGTCATGAACAGCATCATGTTTACTCTTGCAACATAACTGTAGACAACCAATTACATATAACTGTATATATCTATCTCTATCTCTATCTCTATCTCTATCTCTATATCTGTCTATATCTATATCTATATCTATATCATCTATATCTATATCATCTATATCTATATCTATATCTATATCTATATCTATATCTATATCATCTTTATCTATCGATATCTATATATATATATATACACATAGGATTAAAAAATCCATGCTTTTTTTCCTTTTTTAAATGACTGCACACCTCTTTTTAAGCCACCACATTTATTAATAATTCACTAACAATTAAAAGAGGGTTGTTATTAATGAAATTGCTGCAAGGTATTTGGGAAATCATGTTTAAATTTACTGTGGTGATGGCAACACCAAAGCTGTTGTTCTAGCAGAACTGTCACACTCTGCATTGGGAAAGGTTAATTGGTTTTGCTATTAGTTTTAATTGACTGTTGTTGTAAATCACAGGATGTGTCATCTGCACTGTTGTTGTCAATTCCAGAGATTGATAAGTATGGATTATGTTCCCATTCGTTTTTAATCAAATGCCTGCTGCCAAACAGAATTACCCAAGACAGAAGTAACTAGTTGCCTCCCATCATTCTGTGTTATCAAGGCTAATTCAGCAATGCATTAAATGAAAAAGTAAATCTCACTGCAGAATGGCAGGAATTTTATTCAGTTCAATTATCTAAATGTGAATTTCTGAGATAATTTGCACTCATCTTAGAATAAGTCGAATTGCTTTCTGATGTTGACTATGTATTTTCACATAGATGGATAATGTATGAGTAGGTTAAACTTGGAAATTTAAATATGAAATGCCTAAATGTTGCTACTTGATAAACATCATACTTGAATAACTTCCTGAATGGATGCCAGATGGCCAGAAAACAGAATCAGGAAAATACATAAACTGACATTTTGTTTCATAATTGTGTATAAATTGGTATGGGCTCTCCTGTTCCAGAAGAGTGACTGGGGGTTGCTAGAAAAGTTGAATTAAAGATAAAATACAAGGGGGAAAATATTAATGAATTTTTCCCAGGTTTTTTTTTTTTTTTTTCAAATAAGGTTTATAGATTAAATTATTTTTTACAAAATAGGTTGGAAATGCTCTTCTGGAGCTTCTGTACGGTGTTTATTGATAGAATAAAGGAATTTTTTTGATGTACTTAATGACTGTCTATCCCATAGGTATTTAATGACTTAGACTTGGATAGTTATCTCTAACAAGGTGTAATGCGAAATATATTCCAGAATCAAGCAAATCAATTACTCCTATGTAGCTATATTTCTTAAAGAAACAAAATCTTGTATTCAGCTGTGTTAGGATATATTTGAAACACTTAGAGAGTTAGAACATATAGTAGCATGTCATAAAATCTGGCTAATCTGAGATTCCAATCCAAGTCTTGAAAATTTGAATTTAAAAAAGGACAAACTTACAGCTTTAAAATATGGGACATGGTTAAAGACAACACAAAAACATGGGTTCCATCACAAGATCCATGTTCCCTAGCAACTTTCTGTGATCTTAGATTTCATCTCTCAGAGATGGAGATAATAACATCTCTTAGAGTTGTTTGGATTCAGTAGCTGGGATTGGGTTTTCTGTGAAGAGAGAGACTTTGATCGTGTAACCATAGACAGGACTTTGGAGTGTGATCCCAGGAGAAAACACAAAGTCTTAGGAAGACTGATGGGGAGGACCATGCCACCATCAAAAATGTCTCCACAGTAACCCATGAAGCTTGTACAGACATAATTTTCTGTTCTAACACAGTGCTGTTGTACAAAGAAGTACATTTCTGCTGGATTCCTTTAATGCTTTTTTAAGAAACAGAAATTCATCCTTCAGCAGACAGCTGTGCACCAGAAAAACAAGATAACATGATCTTATTGCAATAAATAATTTTATATTACTGCAAATAGTAGCCTCTATATATATATAGTATATATATTTCAGTATTAGAGCTAAACAATTCCAACTGAAAGTAAAGCAAAAATATATATCTTTTAAATATTATAATTTTAAACTTCATATATCAAGAAGTTAAAATGCCAGCCAAAAATTTTCCACTCCTTTTTAAGCAAATCTTTCTGTCTCTCTCTTTTTTTTTTTTTCT